>JAVTVY010015574.1:0-60593 GCA_036873755.1 Hanleya hanleyi
TGTTCAATAATATATTTCGTTCAATTCTCCACGATCTCTTTACATAAAAGTGTACTATACTAATTTGCATGGGCTCATTTAATAAAGTTCTATCATACAGAACCGTATACCTGAGACAAGATCCAAGAAAATAAATAAAATGAAAAATAATAGACAAGAAATCGGCGGTGTAGCACATCTCGACAAGACGACGCCAGCTGGGCAAACATGTAATATCTGTTCGCATTTTCTGTGAGAGGTAACTCTCACTATGTAATTGTGAAACTGTTTAGTTCTCTCGTTTAAGAGATGGTGTTAATACTCAGAGCAACATAATGAAACGCCCATGAAACACCGTGTCTCATGGCAGCCATCTTGAAAAATGCTTGAAACGGCCTACATAGACCTAGTACGAAATGACTCCATATCGCATCGCTCTCTCAACGCCATGTCTCATTCCGTATGAGCTTAAATCTTTTTGAGAAATTCACAAAATCTGGTTGACTTTTTTACCTAATTTACTTATTATCATTATCAATATTATTATTTTCTTTCCTTAATTAATTAAATATTACTGTCTTATTCTTCTTTCAAATGTAACGCAGTTGTTTTTATAAATAATGTGAAGCTATATGTGTGCCTAACTGGCCCAACATTACAGTCTAGCGGCCATTTTGGAAAAGGGTAACCATAGCTTCCCATGGGACAGTTCGCGTTGACTCCATATCCAAAAAAGGTTCTGCTGCGTTGCTCTTACTTTGTGTCAAATTTCATGCTTTCATGAAGAAAAAAACACAATTCGCTGGAAAATCTGCACATATTGACAGGACTAAGACAAATCACGAACTGAAGAAGAAACTCCAAACAGCGGCGGAAAGTCACGAAAGACCTTTACTTAAAAGTATTTAAATATGGCTTTATACCAATGCTTGACTGTCTATACAGTTTTCTTATGAGATTCGTCCAATGCATTGGGGTGTATATTATTAACTCAGTCTCTTCAGTTTTGCGCCACGAATAGATAGGCCTTCAGATCCGAATGGTTCATATCTTCATTTGTAGGCATCTCGATCTGATGTTGAAGCGAGTCGAGTGTTTTCGAGAAAGATCGAGTTGGCTTGTAATTCAAGAGGAAACCGAGAGTTAATTGAGACAACAAACGAGAAGAGAAGAGATATTTATCGGTATTACCCGTTTCTACAGAAACCGCATCGGTTGACTCCACGTGACCCCTCAGCACGATTGGAAGCTTAAAAGAAGACAAGTCAAATCTGAATTATCCCAGATATTTAGCTAGACGTTTTGCTGATTGTAATTCTCAGGACCGTTGATTCTATTATACGGTCTCGTATATTTCATCCCCGTTGCTGCTTAAACTTTGAATGTTAATATCTTAGGAACGAGAGGTTAAACCAGGATTTGAAGAATTTTCACGACTGAAAGAGAGAGAGAGAGAGAGAGAATTAAGGTTTAAGGGACCGGTAAAAATTTCTGGCAGGGGGGGGGGGCGGTACATTGGAAACATATAGCTAACAAAAGTGCCAACTCCCCCCTCAAGTGATCTTTAAAAAGTTCTGACCCCCCCACACACACACACCGAGGCCTTCAAAAAACTTAAGATCCCCCTCCGCAACTGAGAAGCAAATTCACAGAAGTCAATACAGTTGTATATATTTAATGGTATATTATTTAAGCACAAAAACAAATAAAATAAAAAACAGGAGGTTGTACCGTAAAAGATGCATTAACTCATCATTCCTTTGAATATTAGTAGCTTGGACCCCAGATGGCAAAGAGATGTCGCTTGGGGTTGCATCTTGCTTACATAATTTCCGTGCTTCGCTGCGTGGAATCCCCCGATACGTTGGTTTTTAACTGTAATAAAGTGTGAACATGGACCGTGCAAAGCACAGAGAAACCCTCGGACTTGGAGGTAATTGGATGGGGCCCTGGTAGATGAAGAAACGTTTGATGGCAAAAAGCAATTGGTGACAAATTGAAAGCTCAACCTAGTGGTCTGGAGAACATGCATATGCGAAACAAGTTGGATTCTTCAGTATATATGGTAGTAACAATTTACGTAGTTTGACCACTAGTTTGACCTAGTGACCTCCACCACAAAAAAAGAAAAAAAGTAATGAACAGATGTACGTACATGAGAAATATGTGCATAGCATGATACCTTGATTTTAATGGAAAGCTTGTCAGCTGAAGTACATCTTTAACGACACATCAATTATTGCTTCCTACTGCGCACAGAATTGCTCAATTACTCGTAACGATCGATCGGTCAGGTAAATACAATGTGAAGGTATATTTCCCATATTTGCGTTGCAATCTGTAACCCTATTCTCAATGACATTTATGGCAGAACAGCACAACAGAGGCAAATAAGAGAGCATGCAAAATTTATCAGGACCGGTGCAAAAGGTGACGAACTAGGATGTTTGTCTTGATTGTTCTGTCCGAAATGAACTGCTTTTCACTTGTTCGTATAGTATATATAGAACACTTTTTTTTACACAGAGAGTCTTTTTTTATCAACTTTCTCTTCTTTAATTTCCCTTATTTGTATACCCCATAACATTACATTTGACAACAGGACACCTAGGGAATACGGATTTCTGAACAGGCATCAAACCTCGCTTGCCAAAAGGAAAGTTTGAATCAGTCTGGGCTATGTGCTGATTATGTACATATGTAGACATTTTTCAATGTTTATTTAGTGAGAAAAAATGATTTAGATCAAATTTCATCTCCTATGTAATTTATACAGCTTACGATTTGACAATGGTGCAGATAGAGAATCAGGATTTTCGAAAGTCTCGAGGTTCATCGGGTGAGAAATAAATTCAATCTCATCAATCATCTACATGTATATGTGTTTCTACAGCTTATACTTTTACAATGTGGAAGATAGGGACGGGATTTCTGAACAGGGATTATATCGCCCTCACCAAAGTAAAAGTTTCAGCGAAAGCAGAAATGTGCAGAGTATGTAGCCCAATTTTAATGTTGACTAGGTAAGAAGTAAATAACTTAGATAATTCATCTCCATCAATCAAACGTAAAATTAAAAGGTTGGTGGAAAACTATGCAGACGTACTGACAAGAAGTCGCACAGACAAATATACTGACTGCATATTTCTACAAATATTACAAGAACCAGAAGTGATTCATGTGACGATAAGACACATGATGTGTTTTACCAAATAACATTATTACATATAGGGAAGGAAGCCCAGGTGGCATCTAATTCCAATAGACGTCACTTAATGAGCGGTTTGGTGTGGATAGTTTTACGTCATGATTTTTTTCACGTGCCCAGTTTCACTCTACCAGAGGGGGGGATAGGCTATTCCGTTTACTGCGATATGACCATTGTATATGAAGTACCGGGTCCACAGTAATGTATTTGAAAATCCAAGGTTCACGCTATAGTTAAAATATTCTTGAATTTCTTCGGTAATTGTTAACATTGTTTTTTCGTCATTTTCAACATTACAAGCGTTTTAGCATGCCCCTAGCTGCCATTCTGTGGACTCGTCTCCTGCGTGTCGATTTCGGGCAGGCGACTTGCAGGTGTCGTTTGCTTCAATTAATTCATGCACGAACGCATTTTTGTCACGTATAGGGGTGCTAACGTGTAATTTACATGACAAAATATATTCAAAAAATCTCTGCAATTCTGCCGTTTGTAGTATAGTAGAATAGAAATAATTGCTTGTTTACTGCGGTAAAACAAGTAGGATAGATCGCCATGCAATAGGATGAGTCTTCACGTTTGATCACTCAGGCATACGGCCTTCATGACCAAACTTAGACTCATCCTATTGCATGGGGATCTATCTTACTTATTTTACCGCAGTAAACAAGCAATTGTTTCTTGAGTGACACACATGTATACATATTTATACAGGATACAATGATATCATTGGTAGACAGGAAATGCGAATTATTGAAACAAGATTTAACTGTTCCTGTCCACAATCAAAGCTTAAGTGAGTTTAGACTATGTACCGAGTTTTAGGCTAATTACAACATTGATAGGACGAAGAATAAATGATTCACATCAAATTTCTTCTCAACAATAGCATGTATGTATTTCTGCGACCGTGGCCTACAACAGGTTCATAGCATGGATATGATGTCAAGAATATTGATTAAAGCTTTGGTCTGTCAAGTGAAAATAAATTGTAACCTAGACTAAATCCCAAGTCTATAGCCTGAATTTCAAATGGATTGCTGCTAAGTATAGAATCATAGCTCACTACAATTTCTGATATTCAATAACTGAGGAACAGTGAGTATATATGCGCATTTATTTATTTCGTTAACATGATTAAAATTAAATTCACTCATGTACATGTTTTAACAGATGTATATCACCATAACTCTTTTCGTCGTTGGTTTTATATAAGATTCAAAGCTTGGAAAATGGCCCAAACCTATAGATCATGGACGCAAAATTTCGCCACGAGCAAGCTCAGCGGTTTCAGAGGAGAAAATCTCTTTGCAGATTTTCGCATAAATCCAACATGGATGGCTTTCCATCAGTCGGCTTCATCATTAGGGGTATGCAATACAATGTGATCATAATCACTATATGGAGGAAGTTTCCTCTCCACGATCCAGCGGTGTTTACCGACCGATAGACATAAATAATTGAAGGTTTCCTTCCATTTGCTTGGAATTCTAAATATTTCACTAAATATCTTGATAATTTAAGAGCCCCAGAATTCGTTTGCAATGTATCATCTATTAAGCTGGAAGACGGATTGAACCTACATATAATTTAATCCGGATAACTACATGTATCAGGTGTGAATTAGGCAGAGGCCAAAATGTATCATTATGGAGCCTATGAAAAATGATGAAATCAAGTTTGAAATGACCGGTAAACGAATTTACCTATGCGCAAACTTGCATGTTCTGTTTGAGCCCAAACTTTTTAGTACGAATCTACGAATATTTTGATTGCTTTTTTTCATGGACAGCTTCACAAAAAAACGGAGTCATGTTATATCAATTTTGCAATTTTTATATTTAGCGATGTTAACCTTTTTTCCGTTGTCGAAAATAGTAGTAGTAATAATACAGATTTTCTGATGTTCTATGACTCAATGTATTGTAGTTGTAAGAGCTTTTAACCCTCATCAATCGTATTAATTTGCATATGACTAATGACAAATTTACATATGACCAATATTAACGGAGAAACGGATCTGAACGCAGAAAAATAGAGATGAAACTTCGCGACTTTATAGCTTATCATATTGTGGTCATCCTGAATCTACCTGCATAACCAGAGTATCATGGACAAATTCAAAACGGCGACCATGTGGGGGTACCAGAACAGTAAGCTTTTTCTTTAATGTTCACAACTTTTGACTTTCACCTGATAAAAGTGGGTAAAAGCTATTTATTTCGCACCCGATGATTATTTACTAATTTATCATACCGTTTTGTGAAGAAAATTTCCCGAAAAATCGATACAAAGATATGCCTTCTGGGAAATTGGTGGCACTGTGATGTCACCAGTGCCATCATCTTGGATCTGTACCATGTCAATTCAATATACCGGATTTTTCACCACCACCATGAGAATTCATCTTTTCCCGACTCGTATGATGGACACCAATCAGTTACTGACCGACCGAAGGTAGAGGCGCGGTACTGTTCAGTTAGAACTTCACAGTACCCAGGGCGAAATGTCTGGATGTATTACCAATGTACCAGGGTACATATAGGTTATTATATCGGAGTTTTCTATTTATTTATATTTACAAATAACACAAATTCAGTGATTGGATTCTGAATGTTTATTTTAAATGAAACATTATATATTTGGCAAATATGAGGCTACTCAGTGCAGTGTTATGAGCTGTAGCGTAATCGCCGCCGTGCAGTCGTCAAGACATTGAGCTAGCTCGCAACTGACAGTGTTATGTGTGTTGTTACACGATGACTGTGCAGTTGGAGGTTGAGCACACCGACTTGGGTTTTGAGCAATGTCCTGATCTGACAGCGTAGTGGACATTGCTAGAGCCCATTACTCTGAGTAACATGAAGCAGAAATAAGTGTCAGATAGTTAAGTAGTCAACATGGGTGAGCAAGCTTGAGGTGGTGAATGGGGTGGTGGCGGGAGAAGAAATATTGGAGAACTTATGAAATGACATCCAGCTGATTGAGACTCTGACTTCAAACTGAACTCAATAAGGGAGAAACAAGATAAACTCTGTTTGCCCAGAGGTCAACTAATCTATTAACCAAAACAAAGATACAGGATGTGGGTGTGAATTACATACACATGGTCACAACAACCTCAGTGACCTGGCTGTGAAGGAAACACACATGTCAGCAGCAGGTCAAGTGTCTGTCATTGAGTACTGGTCAAGGAGTTCAGATAAACAGCTGTTATTTGTAAACAAAGCTCAATGAATTTAAGCTACTATTTACAAATAACACAAATTCAGTGATTGGATTCTGAATGTTTATTTTAAATGAAACATTATATATTTGGCAAATATGAGGCTACTCAGTGCAGTGTTATGAGCTGTAGCGTAATCGCCGCCGTGCAGTCGTCAAGACATTGAGCTAGCTCGCAACTGACAGTGTTATGTGTGTTGTTACACGAGGACTGTGCAGTTGGAGGTTGAGCACACCGACTTGGGTTTTGAGCAATGTCCTGGTCTGACAGCGTAGTGGACATTGCTAGAGCCCAATTGAAGCCGCAGGCTGAGAGCCCCAAGGAGGAGAGGAACTAGTGATATTCATATGATACATATGGTAGTATGATACAGTTGATGCCTGCTGGGAATTGTAAAGTTCGATAATAATAATAGACTAGAATAATAATCAATGCCAGACTTTGGTACCAAACCAATACAGATATATACATTGTATGAGGTGGGCTCAGCTGGGAGGAGATGTAACAATTATACATGCATGACAATGTGTTAGATGTGATATATATACAGAGAACAACCAACTGGCGGATAAAACTGTGAAGTTCTTTTTTTTTTTTTTTTTAAATACGATTGTCAGTCTAATAAAGTTTGTTCATGTAGTACAAGGAGCTCCACAAATCTAAAACACAGGTAACTTCGCATATCTCCCGATGGCCCAATATATGGGTCAGTGAGAGAACACATAATAGCACAGAATGATGATGCTTGGAATTACTGATTTTACATACTCCAATAAATGAATCTGCTCTTCATCACACAACACTTCACAAGATGGAGAACAGCACGCTTTTGATCCTTGGAATAATCGCGCACACAGCCCGAGTAATCTACTCCAGGCACAAGGAATTTACTCCATCTCATTATATACACATAAAACACAATGAAGAGCCGAAGAACACATGATCGAACAATCACTTCGCACAGTGATAGAGGATAAGATCACTGCTGATGAGAGAATCAGATTTCGGACATGGCACTTTGCGCCTGTTGAAGAGTAGACCTTGACGTATGAATATACCGACAGTATGCATCAGAGGACCATCGCCCCAATACTTTGATAAGGTGGTCTGGAATATGTGCGATCGATGCTGAGCTCGCTGCGCCAATACGGAAACTGTGTCCAGAGTAATGAGTTTCGTTGAGATGGAGGTTGGAGAGAATTTTGCGGAGTTTAGAGATAAAATAGTCCCTAGTTAGGGCAGTTTGATCATATAACATGAAAAGTGGGCTGGACGGATCGTTAGTGATCAAGTGGCGAACAGCCAGATATCTGCTGATATACATAACGGGACAGAGAGGATTATCCAACTTAAATAATGTGATGGTAATCCCACTCCGGAATGGATCTGTTTTTGAGGATTTAAGGGTAAGTTCAGCATAATCATCCGATACTGATATGTCAGATAAAGTCAAGTTCAAATTTGGGTTAAATGCTGAAGAACAGGTGAACTCCCCACATCGAAGAAAGCCAAAAAATGCTGTTACACAAGCAGTTGCCAACAGTAAATCTATGTATGGAGAGAAAAGACCTGCCTGTAAAGCGATGCAACAATTAGCTAGAATGGTTTTGGTGATAGGGAGACGAGGTTTGCTGTGAGAATCTTGAATTCTTTTTATGGCTCGCATGACTGCAAATAGACGAGGCAGTTGCGAGTTGTTGGGGATAATCCATGGATGGGCTTGGTCAGTAAGGATGTAAAAATGCCTCACAGCACAGAGATAAACTTTGATAGTGGAATACTGTAAATTTAGTTTAGAGTAACAATGGGCAGCAAAATATGTTAGCGTGACCTCAGAAATTGGTGGCAGGGGCCCTATCTTTATGTCATTTGCCTGGCAGCACTGTATACCATGTTGGATAAGGAATAACCTGAACTGATTGAAACCTGCACTATATATCCTCTGAGTGTTACTGGAAATTGAGTGAGACAAGAGCATATTCACTGTGTGATGGAGGTCCATGTCACATCGGAGAAGGTGGGACATGGAGTTGGAGTCTTCTCTGCCGCTGGTGCCAGCATGCGGAATTTCTGTAAATTGAAACGGAATAAAGCATCAGTAACCTGATTGGAAGAGCCTGGCACATGTTCGGCGAGCACGGCAAAGTTATTTTGAGCTGCACAGAGAAGCAAGCGTCTCAACAGCGGCATGATAGCGTTGGATTTTGACCGTTTCTTCTTAATAATTTCGACCGTGCTCATATTGTCGCAGTGGAAGAGGATTCGCTTTCTCGACCACTCGTGGCCCCATAAAACCGCAGCACACACAATGGGGTAGAGTTCCAGAAGGGCAGTGGATAGAGAACTGGTGGGTAGCTGTAAAATTTCTGCAGGCCATTCTCCATAGAACCAGCGACCTTGGAAGTATCCGCCATAGCCTTTCGACATAGCAGCATCAGTAAACAGTTCCAGATCAATGGCTTTTGTGGTGTCATTTTCCAAGAATAGGGAAATACCGTTCCAGTTTGAAATGAAGTTTTTCCACATAAGGAGTTCTATCTTAGCATCCTTATTTATGTGTACATAATGGAAAGGCTGCTGCACAGAATATGCGAGATTGATAAGGTAGTTAACGAAAGCTCGACCTGGTTTAATTACCCTGCAGGCAAAATTGAGGTGCCCTAACAGACTGAGCAATTTCCTTTGAGTGACTGATTTGTTTATAAGGAAATTATCAATTGCTGCAACGATTCGTGCTTGTTTGTCCGGTGGTAATTCTGCCTGCATGCTGATAGTGTCTAAGCAAATACCCAAATAGTCAGTCCGGGTGACCGGTCCCACAGTTGTATTGCTGGCTAGGGGAATGCCAAGTGTGTTGAACAGCATAGTCAGTATGGACATGGTACGTAGGCCATCCTCTTGGCACTTGTCGATAACAAGATAATCATCCAAGAGGCAAAGAATGTGTTGAATGCTATATTTATTTTGCGCTATCCAACAAACGGCTTTCGATAAACAGTTAAATATAGCAGGACTGGAACGACATCCAAAAACTAGTCTGCAGAAAAAATACAAATGTTCTTTCCACTGAAATCCAAACAAGTGCCATCGGTCAGGAGAAATGGGAAGTTGTTTGAAGGCATCACGTATATCCGCCTTACACAACCAAGCCCCTTGTCCGATATTGTTAATGATACTGATGGCATCGTCAATTTTGACATAGGAGAGGGATGCAGACTCTTTGTCAATGAGGTCATTGATACTGCAATCAGAAGAATCGTAAGGGGCTGATAAGTCCAGAATCAACCTTTTCTTACCAGAGTATTTCCCTGTAGCAACACTGAGTGGACTTATACGGTAATTAATGTATGGGGAACTCGTGAATGGACCAACAAGGAAGCCTTTCTCAAGTTCAGTGTCTATTAGTTTAGATACTATGTCTGGTTCCATATTGGCAGACTTGTTGTTTTTACAGATCACTGTATTTGTAGGAATAGGATCGACACCAGGATCGAAACCATCTTTAATACCCGCACATAAAAACTCCACAAAGTCTCTATCAGGATGATCTACAAGTGCCTGCCTTAAGGCCAGGTATTTGATTGGTGAGGTGGCACAAAAAGTTAACTTTTGTAGTCAGGGTCTACGAAAAGGGGTATTTGCATTTGTGGTTTTCGACCTACAATCCAAAGCGGGGTGTTCTCCTTTGCAGGTAGTGCACACATGAACATATCGGCATGGAGATCTAGTGCATATCTTTGCATTAAAGTTGTTACAGATCTCCCTTCCTCCATAGTAGAACTTTGGGCGGCTATCTATGAAGGGGCTGCTGGAATAATTAGTCTGTGTTGTCGCTGGGGGTTGACGGTAGCTATTGCCAGAGGAGACTGTTTCTGCCGCTTTCTCTCTGTACATTGGACAAAACTGGCCTTCATGGTTGAAACTCTGACATAGTGAACATGCTTGTGATTTCGAACCGGAGAAAACACGTTGAAAGATTGTGTCATCTATCAAACCCCAGTTCAGTAGTTTGCCATCTTCTAATAGATAGGAGGCAGCCTTGGCTGCGAATTCTTTGTGGTATTCGTAGAACAGCGAGCCATACCGCACATGCATGTCAAGGATGTTCTGCTCATAGGTGTCAAGCGACAGTCTTCTTAGGGGGTATTTGTTACAGATGACAGATTTATATCTGTAAAAGGCTTGAAGGAATTGAGTAATGCTGAGTTTCTTAGCTAATCGAGGGTCTGTTGGTGATTTCCAGTTCAATTCTAGATTGTCAGATACTAAAGTTTTTGATTTTGGTGCTTCGTAGTCCGGGATGAGTAGACTGGCTAGGTTTACATCTTTTCCTTGAAGAATTTGTTTCTTCAAAGTGGGTGAAATCTTTATTTTGTCTGGGAGAGACGAAGGATCAATACCAGTGACACTACTTGGATGAAAAAGTGGCCTACCTGGAATTATCCCTGGTTGTTGCTGCATTTCCATGCTGGAGTAAACACTTTCCAAATCATGATCGGTAGAGTCCTGAGTTCGAGCTACAGGTGTTGGTATGGCTGGTGACACATTCGGCAAACGTGATTGAATACTCTGCATTTGTTGTTGCAGACTGCCGCATGTGTTTTTTAATTCGGACAATACTTCCGAGAGACCAGCTGTTGTTGAGACCTGGGCACCCGTAACTTGGCTTGCAGTTGATGGAACACACAGATTATCAGAGTGAACATTCCTTGGAATACTTCCTGTACCGGAGTCGGCAATCGGGGGGCGAACTGACTGCATGTTGTCAGCTGGAAGAATGTGATTTGCCAGAATAGGTGGCTGTGGGAATTGCCTCCGTGGTTCTGTGTCCAACATGGTTTCCGTGCTAGTAGTGGGCGTCCGAGGTGATCGTGAACGTGTTCGTCCAGAAACCACTGGCCTAAAGTCATCGCCGGTGGCGGCAGAATAAAGTTGTAGCAACTGATTTTTCTTAAATCCAACAGGAGACGGAATGCCCAGCTCTGACAACTTTGTTTTCAACGTCTGGAGGTGCCAGTTCCGTGGATTTTGCATGTCGTAATGAGTTTCAGAGTTCCTAGCATTCAAGGGGTTGGCCGTTCTTGATGTTTCTCCTCGAGTTCGTGGCTGAGATGAAGATGATCGATTTGTACTGCCAGTACGTTGTTTGGAGCGAGGTTTTCTGCCCGACATGCTGATTATGCGTCACTAAAAACTGTTGAATGCTAATGATACTAAGAAGAAATGCTAAGAAGAAGAAATATTGGAGAACTTATGAAATGACATCCAGCTGATTGAGACTCTGACTTCAAACTGAACTCAATAAGGGAGAAACAAGATAAACTCTGTTTGCCCAGAGGTCAACTAATCTATTAACCAAAACAAAGATACAGGATGTGGGTGTGAATTACATACACATGGTCACAACAACCTCAGTGACCTGGCTGTGAAGGAAACACACATGTCAGCAGCAGGTCAAGTGTCTGTCAATGAGTACTGGTCAAGTTCAGATAAACAGCTGTTATTTGTAAACAAAGCTCAATGAATTTAAGCTACTATAGTCAAAAGGTAATCGACGTTTGAATGAGCCATTTAACAATGCTTGCCTTGTTAAGCAGAACATTTCTCTTATCACGTGTCAGCTGGTAGCATTAGTTTTGTACTCTTTTCTGGGTTTCCCTACTTCAATTAGAGTTTGGCGTTAATTGTGCTGATATTGTCCGAACGGTACAAAGATTCTGCTAAGAATGACTTGGGATTGATCATTTCCAACCAGATAGACGCACTACCATGACCACTAAATTTTATTTCTGATCGAAGACGCATTGAAATGAGGGATGGATTGACGTATTGCACCCCATCAAACCCTTCACCTCGATCCGCTGACTCGTGAAAGTGGGCTTGTCTCTTGTAGCCAGCTAGCTCGAGAGCCTAGATACTCATACTATCAGATGCGAAAGTCGCCGACAATGTGACAATGGTGGAAAATTGATAAAGTGTTTTTTTTTTAATGAGGCCTGTCAGGCCGGTATTTTTAATCCTACTTATGTTTTCTAACTAGAAAGGGGTACAAATGTTAACATTAGGTACGAATACTGACCATTCGTATATTGCAAATGTTTCTATAACATTGGTTCATAATATATCTGACTGGGTTTGTTGCACATGCATGCAGTTGGTACGCCATGTAGCGGTTCTCGTGGGCGGCGGTGATACTCTATTATTTTGAACGTGTAGCTGGCGATCATCAAGAAGACTTTTCTGTTCATGTTAAATGATTACATCGTCTGTTCTTGTTTGTTCTGTAATTTATCGAACCTTTCGCGCATAGTTTGACAATAAAATTATAAGATATATTGATACACGTTCTGTTTAATGTTTTCTCGAGTATTGTATATTCCGAATGGTGACCGAACATCCAGGGCATGTTTTATGCCAGTTGGTCCTCATACAAATTGATCTTGAGTTCCGGAACTGTCAACCTAGAAGTCCATCAGTCTATTATTCGTACTACTTTGTTTCCATACTCAGACATATCGATATACCCATTATTTGCCATGTTTCTCGTTGTAATCTGTCTTGCATAATCCGACTATGAAAGAGCTATCTACGGGGGATTTCATTCCAATCGATTTTTTCAGATTGATGCTCAATTGACAAGAACTTAATCCGGCGTTGTAAAATGAGAACCCAATATCAAACTTGTCTGCGAGTTTTCGAGGGCTTTTTGTAGCTACTAGATTACCTCGAATATGCAAAAAAGTTGTATACGCGAGTAATCTCTTGAATACAGTTACATTACAAGATACACGTTCTGGTATCAGTTAACTATGGGAACGATCGAATCAATGACAAATATTAGCGTGGCATGGCCTTTCAACAGTTAAGAAGATATCATATTGCTTCATTGGATGAACAGAAGGTTGTTAATAGTGTGTGGATGTCTTGGGAGACAACTACTAGTGTTGAATGTCTGTGGCAAAGTATATACATTTAATTACAAGAATGCTTACTAGCAAATAAAACAATGACTTATAAAATTAGGACACTAAAATGGGATCTTCAAGTTTGTCAGAAAAACTAAAAATTAGAAAGCATTCATTTCGAGCGAAAAAGGTCTCTCGATTATTGTCTTTTGTGAAATATTACTTGCCGAAGGGCGGTGGTTCTCTCCGGGTACTCCGGCTTCCTCCACCAACCAAACTGACTGTCACCATATGAGTGAAACAAACTTGAGTGTGACATTAAGCCAAATTCCCTCCTCCTCCTTTTGTGAAATATGGCTGAATACTGAGACCGAAACTTTGACACACGTGAGGGACAACACGATGCACTTTTGAGTCGCTATCATCATGATCATCCGGCGAATCGTGTACACACAGCGCCACCTATCCTTGACCAATTTATAGTATGCCATGCCTAAATGCGAGATAAGCATATAAGCCTAAGATCCGACATCAAGTAAACAGCCGTCGTCAAATTATAGATGCCAGAATTCTGTATTGACGGCGGCAGACCACTGAATGTTGGATCAAATTCTTGTATAAAGAAAACTGTAAACGTATAACTCTTTTTCATACTGGGCATAAACTGATGAACATAGAAATAAGCTATATTCTTGAAAGATATACGTGGTCAACGGTTTTCTATATCATTTTTAGTCATTACTCCATACGGAATTATGAAGATAAATTACTCTTTTTTATTTCACGCCACCGGCGATCACTTTACCTGACAATCGCTTTCAACGAATGAAGATTCCGTATCGCCATAAGAAATGTTTTTGGCCTATGTTCGCACCTCGATCTTGCCTTGTCACCTTCATTTCAATCTCTACTGAACCCCATTTGAGTCAATGGCTTTGACCTCTTAATCTGAACCAGTCCTTATTGGAGACTATCTTCTAAAACTGTATACGGTGGAAGCGATCATTTGTTTTATTATGATTGGTGCGATAAGAGTGCAAGAAGGCGAGATTCAACATGTGGGACTGAGGTACATCATTTTTAGATGACGACTCTATAACGAATATTATGGATTAAGAATACTGATCAGCGATACGGATTTGATATTTTGGAACATCATGATGTCTTGCCGGCATCATTGAAAATTGCTGACCGCTTCTCTCTTGCAGGAAACAAGCCTATGTTTATGTATACTTTTGTCTTTTGAATTTGGTGCTAATACTGTTATATGGAAATGGAATAGGTCTTTGGATTATGGACGCGGATATTCTCTAATGGACGACGGCTGGATTATGAATGACGGACTAGACGCTTGTAATTCGTTGATCATGAGCTGAATAGAGTTCAGTGGTGAGTGTGGACAAGACAAAGCCGTGGGTGATCATCGAAAGAAAATATTTTCGTCCCAAAAATACGATATGGCGAAACTCCAAAGGCGTAAGCTAAGCCAGAGTCGTCTTCCATGGAACTGGCGATGGGAAAACTTTGCATGAGTGCGTGAAATTCATCGAGTGTTCTTAATATGACATCCGACATTCTGTAACCAGCCTTTGTCCATGGAGAATTTCCTCGTCCATTATCGTAAAACCGTACACGTTGAATCTAAGCGCTATATGAAGGTCTTCTGTCTTAAACGCGTATTTATACGGACTGCTTTGTTTGGTGCATAATGACGTCCCCGTGTTGATAAGGAAAGCTATCTGAGATCATATTATCGTACGAGAAGGTCACTCGACATGAAACTGCGCACCAGGACCATTCATTTCCAGTTGCATCATTGTCCTTGAGAACAACGCACGAAAAGTATAACCCATCGATCTTTGTTGAATGGACTCCTCAGTATAGAAATGTCTCTCTTGCGAGGCTTAGATATATGCAGTATGAATTCAGTAGATAATGACATGCTGTTGGACGATCAATCTCAATTTGTAATTTGTCATTGCCAATCACAGTTGGTGGAAATTCTCAAATATTATTGATATATTTCCACGGCAAAACTCAAGATTTTTAGCATCGCATGCATGCGGGCGGCTAAATGGGAATTTAAGATTAATGTTGAATATGTAACTTTCTTTAAATACGTCTGCTAAAATTACTGTCAAGGTAAAAATCATTATAAAGACTTCGTCCATTGCATAGAGGCTCACTGATTATTCCCGCATGAAGCTATCAGATCTGACATTTTAGATTTATCTGGATTATTGTCCACCTTCTCAAAGCGGCATAATTCCCTCCGTGACGCTATATTTTCTGAAAGAACCGTCTTGCCTTCGCAAAACGCTGTTCCCCACGGAAAAGTCTATCAGTAATAAAGATAATGTACGACTTCATGTTACTAGATCATAATAGCCCAATATTCTTCACGACTTATGAGATAGGCTACATTCTAAATATTCTAATGAGGCTAAGACGCGAAGAATAATAATATAAGACGTGTAAAAATCCATGTCCACAATAAAGTTTTCTGAAGTAAATTGTAGAATTGCAGATATTAATGGCTTTTCAGCTGACGGAAGTAAAGAAAGTCATCTGCTTTAAATTACTCTCAGATCTTGCGCAGATTCGAAAGTGCACTATGAAGTAACAATTAAATACCAATAGTCAAAAGTTAGTTAACGTTTGAATGGGTCATTTTACAATGCTTTTCTTTTTGGGCAGAAGATATATTTTACCCACTGTTAGCTAGTATCGTTTAGTTTGTACTTTTCCTGGGTTTCTCTAATGTTCTTCAATTAGGTCAAGTTGAACGTTGGTTGTGCTGATATTGTCCGAACCGCAGAAAGATTCTACTAAGAATGATTTGGAATTGGGATCGATCAGTCCCAACCAGATAGATGCACTATCATGACCTCAAAATTCTAGTCCTGGTCGAAGACGCACTCAAATGGAGGCTGAATTGATGTAATTACAAGCGTCTAGTCCGTCATTCATAATCCAGCCGTCGTCCATTAGAGAATATCCGCGTCCATAATCCAAAGACCTATTCCATATTCCATATAACAATATTAGCACCAAATTCAAAAAGACAATCATAGTATACATAAACATAGGCTTGTTTCCTGCAAGAGAGAAGCGGTCAACAGTTTTCAATGATGCCGGCAAGACATCATGATGTTCCAAAAATATCAAATCCGTATCGCTGATCAGTATTCTTAATCCATAATATTTGTTGTAAAGTCGTCACCTAAAGAATGATGTATCTCAGTCACGCTTTGATTGTGACTGTGCATATGAGTACCATGAGGATCTAGAAGTACATGGGTTCATACGGCCCCTAGCCCCGGGTTAAGCGGAATTAGACAAGTTACGAAACGTAGCGCCATAGATCTTGCACGCTACGTTCGTATTTTGCTATCAGCATGCGATATGTATCGCCAAATTTGAGAAACTTTGAGTGGTGGCGCTTGGTGGAATAGCCCTGTTTTATAAGTTTCTGCAACAATGTTTTGTGACGTTGATTAAAATCGTCACATTTAACACAGGATCTAGCCAATGCTACTAAGCCAGATATGTATACGCCATATGCAGGTCCCACTGGAATATTACTGTCCAGAAAGGGATAGTTTACGATTTCGAAATTGTAATCATCTCTTTTGTCATAAAGTTGACGAGAGAGAATGCCCGCTTCATTTTTATAGAGATAGAGATCTAAATATGATGTGCCTGTAGGGCTATCTGTAGTTTCCAGCACTCCCACCCCGATCCCCTACCCGTGAAAGTAGGTTTGTCTCTTAGCCAGCTGGTTCGAGAAGCTAGATACTCATATTATTAGATGCGAAAGTCTCCGACAATGTGACAATGGTGAAAAACTGATAAAGTATATTTTTTCATTGGGGTCTGTGAGGCCTGTAATGTTCATTCTCTTTGTGTTTTTTTAACTAGAAAGGGGTATAAATGTTAACATAAGTTACGAATACAGACCATTCGTATATTGCAAATGTTTCTATAACATGCGTCCCTGATATATCTGACTGAATTGGCACATGCAGTTGGTACACTATGTAGCAATTCTCGTGAGCAGCGGTGATACTACTTCGAACCTGTAGCTGGCGATACAAATTTTTTGACACTCTTGCTCATCAAGAAGATTTTTCGGTTCATATTAAATGATTCCTCCGTCTAATTTTGTTTGTTCTGTAATTTATCGAATCTCTCGAGCCTAGTTTGACAGTAACGTTATAAGATCTACTGATGCAAGTTCTGGTTCGTGTTTTCTCAAACGACCTGTCTTGTATATTCCGACTGTTGACCGATCATCCAGGGCAAGTTTTATGCCAGTTGGTTCCCCATACAAATTGATCTTGAGTTCATGAACTGTCAACCTACAACGCACAATTTATGTGAATTATTCGTGCTACTTTGTTTCCATACTCAGACATATCGATATACCCATTCTTTGCGATGTTTCTCGTTGTAATCTCTCTTGCATAATCCGACTATAGAGTGTCTATCTACGGGGGATTTCCTTTCAACCGATTTTTCAGATTGATGTCCAATTGACAGGAACTTAACCCAGCGTTGTATAATCAGTACCCAATATCAAACTCGTCAGAGGCTTATTGGAGCTAACAGATTACCGCAGATATGTAAAACAGCTGTATATGCTAGTAGTTACATTATAAGATACACGTTCTGGCATACGTTAACGATGGGAACGATCGAATCAAAGACAAATATTCGCGTGGCATGGCCTTTCAATAGTCGAAAAAATATCCTATTGCCTCAATGAATAAACAGAAGGTTCTTAGCGTGTGGATGTCTTGGGAGACGATTATGAGTGTTGGATTTGTGTGAAAAAGCATATTCATTTACAATGACATACAATTATGGCATTATAAATGGGCTCTCCAAAATGAAAAGCATTCATTTCCGAGCGAAAAGGTTCTCTCGATTATTGTCTTTTGTGAAATTCGGTTGAATACTTAACCCTATGTTTTGACTCGCGTGAGAGACAACACATCATGGACGCACAGCGCCACCTATATTTGACCAATTTATAGTATTTCAAACCTCAATGCGAGATATGCATACGAGCCTCAGATCCGACATCTAATGAACAGCCCTCTTCAATAGATGCTAGAATTCTGTATCGACGGCGGCTGACTACTGAATTTTGGAGAAAAAAATCATTGTATAAAGAAAACACTCGATGATGAGACTATAATCGTACTGGTATATTAACTCTTTTTTCGAATTGAGTATGCACTGGTGACAATAGGCGTAAGCTATTGTCTTGAAAGATATGCCTGGTCAACGGATTTCTATGTCATTTTTAGTCATCACTTGATTCGGAATTATGAAGATAAATTATGCTCTTTTATTACAATGGCAATGGCAAGAAAGCGGGATTCAGCATGTGGGGTATGCGTGAGCCGAATAGAGATCAGTGGAGATTGTGGAGCATGAAGATAAGAAGCCATAGCCGAGGGCGATCATCGAACGAAAAGAACTTCGGCCCACGAAGACCGTATGGCGAATATTCAAAGACGTAGGATAAGCCATGGAAATAGCGATGAGAAAACAGTGTCAGAGTGCGTGAAACTAGCAGATTGTATTCGACGATTCATCAAGAGTTCTTAATATGAGGTCAAATACGACATTCTGTAACTAGCCGTTGTCCATGGAAAATCACATATAAATGTTATTTACAAGACACCCTTAGTACGGAGAAAGATCGACGAACATTCCCATAAAAGTAATGTTTGGACTAACGCCGAATGGTATATCTAAAATTTAATACACGGTTTATTGCTTTCAGGCCAACAAATCCGAGCGAATATCCCTTTGGCTGCACCAATTCTAACAACAAAATTTTATCTTCTATTCACATGATTGACCACTGCTAGCAACATTGAAAGTGTGGTAGTAAGCGATGCCGATGTACTGACAATATTTCATATGTCCCCACAGAAAAATATACTGACTGCATATTTCTCAAAACAGCACAAGAACCAAACATGATTTTGTGGTAATTTGTATCCCAGTCACGCTTTTTTCTTTTACTGTTCATGTGTACACATTGAATCTAAGCGCTATATGAGGGTGATATTATTGTGACAACAGAACAATCCCCAGCTTGAGACGTACAGGGTAACACTTCTGTCTTAAACGCGTATCTGACTGCTTTGTTTGGTGCATAATGATGTCCCCGTGTTAATAAGAAGAGCGATTTGAGATTATATTATCGTACGACAAGGTCACTTGAGATTAAACTGCGCATCTGGACCATTCATTTCCAGTTGCATGATTGTCCTTGGGAACTACACACTAAAAGTATAGCCCATCGATCTTTATTGGATGGAATCCTCAGGCTGAAGTATGAATTCAGTAGACTATGACATGCTATTGGGAGATAGGATGATCAATCTCAATTTGTAATTTCTCATTGCCTATTACAGTCGGTGGAAATTCTAGAATATTATTGATATATTCCACAGCAAAACTCAAGATTTTTAGCATCGCATGCATACTGGCGGAGAATTGGGAATTTAAATTTAATGCAGAAAAGTAACTTTCTTTAAATACGTCTATCTAAAATTACTGTAAACTCAAAAATCAATTTAAAGACTTCGTCCATCGTTACATTGCATAGACGCTCACTGATAATTTCTACATTAAGCTATCAGATCTGACAGTTTAGATATATCTGGATTATTGTCCATCTTTCCAAAGTGGCATAATTCCCTCTGAGACGCTATATTTTCTGAAAGAACCGTCTTGGCTTCGCAAGACGATGGTCCACACGGAAACGTCTATCGGTGATAAAGATAATGCACGACTTTATGTTACTAGATCATAATAGCCCAATATTCTTCACTTGTGTTATTTATTTCCTGGCACAAAGTAAGATTCTAGATATTCTATTGAGGCTAAGAGCACGAAGAATAATAATGTAAGACGTTGTAAAATCCACGTCCACAATATTTTTTTTGGAGGAAATTGTAGAAATCCAGGCATCCGTTACGCATTGAAGCCCAAAGGTGAGTTATTGATATGCATACATAGGACAGAAGTAAAGAAAGTCATCTGCATTAAATTACTCTCATATCTTGCGCAGATCCGAAAGTCCACTATGAAGTAACAATTAAATAACAATTTCATTTCCGTGATTTCCTCATCTCGAGAAGAAAACAATAATTTGAAAAGGATTCCCTTGGTATTCCGCATTTACAAATTTAGAGGATATTTGTTCGACGTTTTTGGTCAAGTATTTTCTGTTGAAATGATGTGATGTCGTCCACCACTAAACGCTATATAGTGTGAAAAATTGCATCCATGAAATATTGCGTTTCTTATCGAAGCAAATGGAATAGCGTAATTGTTCAGGGATATTTTTAAATTTTTATCCATGGTATATCGGAGTACAAAATGACATGGTGGCCTGATACTGTCTATGCCACCAACCATTTGATCGGGTAGATGCTTCATTTAGAAAGCTATTGTCTGAGTCTTTGTGCAGCTGAAAAGGCTCAAGTCTAGACATATTTTTGTCCCCCGACTATTGTATGCATTGTCTCGTAATTCTTAGATGGAGTATGAACCTCTGATCGAATAGGACCATAGCTCAATAGCAACCGTCAGTTCAGCCATTCAATATTCAACCGTCATCAATAATCAGTGAGCGTCAATAATCGAAAGACCTATTTCGTATGACATCTTTTTCTACAAGACAGAAGTGTTTAACAATTTATAATGCTTCTTAAGAGTTGCTTGTATATCTCATAAACAATATCTATGTAAAATTCGGCAATACCGTATACCAACAGCGTATAGGTATCCCAATGAGTACAAATTGTGCAGCACTTCAGGCAGGCCCATAATCTGTTCTCGTATGAAAACGAGCTAATCCCTATAATGGCGACGCTGTGAATGATATTTACCCCCTTCACTGAATTTGAAGGAAGCCACTGATAAACAGTCATCCGAATGAATCCGAATGAATTTTTAAGTCATTATCCGGAGTATGTATCTCAGTCAAGTTTTAGTTGTGCCTGGTCATGTGAACACAATGGAGATGTGATACACATGATATTCAAACGGCCCCTGGCACACGGTTACGCCTGATTAGACAAAGATATTAAATGTAGCGCCAGAGAGCTTACATTTTACGATGGTATTTCGTTGTCAGTTTACAAAGTTCATCACATAATTTGAAAACCTTTGAATGGAGACGTTTGGTGATATAGCTCCGTTTGACAAGTTTCTGAAATAATATTCATGGCGTTGATTCAAATCTGCACACGATCTCACAAATACTACTAGTCGAGATATGTATATGTCGTATGAAGCTCCTTCTAAAATATAGCCTCTCATAAATATTTCAAACCTGTTATCGTCTCTCTTGAGAGAAAGCCTTGATCATTCTTTAAATATATGGGTTCAGATATGATGTATCATCTGGGCCGTCAGTAGTGTCCTTCAAATCCAGTGAAATATACTTCACATCGTCGCTAATATATGAATTATTCAGTGCTAGGAGATCGTCTATAACGCGTTTTGTAAATGAGAATGAACGGGGTCTAAACTGGTTATATTTTTGCTGTTGGTATGTTGCCGAATTTTGTTAATATTGCCGATATTGTTAATGAGAAATTCAAGCAAATTTCAACAAAGAAACATCCCAAATATGATATTTGAGCAGTTGAACTGAATAAATCTTATGGCTTCCGATATTGAGATACATGTGACATTAACCCCTATCTGAACGGGGGAGGGGGGTGAAATGGCCCCCGTACCAAACTTTCTGCGCTATCTCCGGAACGACAAAGAATGGAGAGCTGAAACTCCTTGACTTTATACTTTATCATATTGGGGTCATTTTGAGCCTACTTGCATAACCCCCAGTGCAGAGGAGCATGGGTAAATTCAAGAAGGCGGCCACGTGGGATACCAGAAAAGTGATGTTTTTGTCATATTTCTTCAAAATTTCTGCTTTTGCGCGATGAAAAGTGGGCAAAAACTATTTTATTTCAAATCACATTAATATTTACTAATTTATCATTCAGTTTTTGCGGAGAAATTGCATAAATAAAAAATTCAAAAAATCCGACCGAAAAATCGACCAAAAAATGCAGTTTTTGAAAATGACGTCACTGTGACGTCATTAAAGCGGCCATCTTGGATTTTTGTACATTTTCTGGTAGAGCTTGATCCAAGGGTATAGTGTGGTAAGTTTCAGCTCCCTAGCTCAAGGGGTAAGAAAAATAATTAGGTCAAAAAGCCCAGGTCAGATAGGGTTAACATACAGGTTACATTAACAAACAGGTACCATCAGCATACAGGTGACAGTAACATACAGGTGACATTAACAAGCCCACTGAGCCACATCCCCTTTCACAAAAATAAGAGCTTCGATAATGGTGTTATACAGTACGTCCGCTTGTCTCACTTCACATAATTTGCAAAGCGAAATAATTACACCCAAATTAAAGCGCTGAATTGCTTCTGCCATATCTTGAATTTTCACTAGCTTACATGACAATCAGTTTTCTTGACCTCCGATATTATCAATGAAATAAGACGATCAATTGGGTCCTGATGAGGGATTGTGGAAGAGTCGAGAGATCCTAGATCTGTACGGTATGTTTTCTTTCACAGAAAGTTCTTGTGTAAAATATTTGGGTTTAGCAGTATCTACATATTTGAATTCAACCAATTTTTGGAAAGAGTGGCGCAATATCTGTCCCAAAATGTGTTTACCTCATGAAGGTTCCTCGTCAACAGGGTGGAAATACGCCTGGTACTGCCCCTAGAAACAGTTAGGAATCTAATTTTGTATGGTTTTTGACGCATTTTCGGAGTCCAGTACACTTTTGAGCGGTTGCAAGAGAAATATTTCTTTCCCTGGTGTCCTTTTGTGACTGTTAAATAAATCTTCCAAAATGAATGCAGCTGATGAATAACAAGACGTAGACCAACTTACGTAAGCACGCAACATATAGCTTAAAGAATTATTTTCAACTAATTTGTTTTCTGTCAGTTGTTTCTCCAGACAAATTGATCTTGAGTTCAGGAACTGTCAACATACAAGGCACAATTTATATCTATTATTTTATGCTACTTTGTTTCCATATTCATAGATATCGATATATCCATGCTTTGTCATGTTTCTCGTTGTAATCTGTCCTGCATAATCCGACCAAAAGAGCTACCTGCGATTCCCTTTCAATCGATTTTTCAGATTGTTGTCTAATTGATAAGAACTTAACCCAGCGTTGTATAATCAGTACCCAACAAAACTCCTCTGCCGGGTGTTAGGGGCTTATTGGAGCTAATAGATTACCGCGGATATGTATAATGGCTGTATAAGCTACATGTAGTAGTTACATTATATTATCATTATCATTCTGGTATAAGTTAAGGATGGGAACGATCGACAAACATTTGAGTGCCATGGCCACTCAACAGTCGAGAAGATATCATATTGCCTCATTGGATAAAAGAAGGTTGCTAGTGTCTGGATGCCTTGGGAAACAACTATCAGTATTGGATTTGTGGGGGGAAAGCATATATATTTATTTACAAGCATGCTTACTAGCAAATAAAACAATAACGGCTACAATTCTGACACTATATATGGGCTCTCCAATTTTGTCGGAAAACTAAAAATTGAAAAGCATTCATTTTCGAACGTAAAATGGTCTCTTCATATTAATATTGTCTTTTGTGGAAATCCACTGAATGCTGTGACCTATATTTTGACACAAGTGAGAGAAAACACGGCGCATCTCAGTCGTCCGATCAATCATGGACACAGCGCCACCTATATTTGACCAATTTATACTGTTCCATACTGCAATGCGAAATATGCCTCCAAGCCTCAGATTCGACATTTAGTAAACAACCGTCTTCAATAGATGCTATAGTTCTGTATCGACGGCGGCTGACTACTGAATCTTGGAACAAATCGTTGTACAGAGAAAAATCTCGACGATCGGACTACAGTCGTATTTCTCTTTTCCGAATTGGGCATGCACTGGTGAACATAGGCGTAAGCTATTGTCTTGAGAGATATACGTGACCAACAGTTTTCTATATCATTTTTAGTCATTACTTCATACGGAATTATGAAGATAAATTATTCTTTTTTATTACAATGGCAATGGCAAGAAAGCGGGATTCAGCATGTGGGGTATTCATGAGCCGAATAGAGATCAGTGGAGATTGTGGAGCATGAAGATAAGAAGCCATAGCCGAGGGCGATCATTGAACGAAAAGAATTTCGGCCCACGAAGACCGTATGGCGAAAATTCAAAGACGTAGGATAAGCCGCAATCGTCTTCCATTGAAATAGCGATGAGAAAACAGTGTAAGAGTGCGTGAAATTAGCAGATTGTATTCGACGATTCATCAAGTATTCTTAATATTAGGTCAAATCCGACATTCTGTAACCAGCCGTTGTCCAGAGAAAATTATCTATTTACACGACACCATTAGTTCGGTGACAAATCCGAGCGAATGTCTCTTTGGCTGCACCAATTCTAACAACAAATTTTATCTCCTATTCACATGGCTGACCACTACCAGCAACATTGAACGTGTGGTAGTAAACGATGCCGATGTACTGACAAGAATTCATACGACTCCCCAGAAAAATATACTGACTGCATATATCTAAAACATCACAAGAACCAAAAATGATTCTTGTGATAATTTGTATCTCAGCCACGCTTTTATTGTGCTCTTCATGTGTACACATTGAATCTAAGCGCTATATGAGGGTCATATTATTGTAACAGCAGAACAGTCTCCAGATTGATAGGTACAGGGTAACTCATCTGTCTTAAACGCGTATTATACGGACTGCTTTGTTTGATGCATAATGATGTCCCGGGGTTGATAAAAAGAGCGATTTGAAATTATTTTATCGTGCGACAAGGTCACTCGAGATGAAACTGCGCATCTGGTCCATTCTTTTCTAGTTGTATGATTGTCCTTGGGAACTACATACGAAAAATATAACCCATCGATCTTTATTGAATAGATTCCTCAGTATAGAAATGACTCTCTTGCGAGGTTTAGGCATATGAAGTATGAATTCGGTAGACTATGGCATGCTATTGGGAGATAGGATGATCAATCTCAATTTGTAATTTGTCATTGCCAATTACAGTCGGTGAAAATTCTCATATTACTGATATATCTCCACGGTAAAACTGAAAACTTTTAGAATTGCATGCATACTGACGGCTTAATGGGAATCTAAGATTAATGTTGAATATGTAACTTTCCTTAAATACGTCTATTTAAAATTACTGTCAAGTCAAAATTCATTATAAAGACTTCGCTCATCGTTGCATTGCATAGACGTTCACTGATTATTTCTGCTTTAAGCTATCAGATTTGACATTTTAGATATATCTGGATTATTGTCCATCTTCCCAGAGTGGATTAATTCCCTCCGTGACGCTATATTTTCTGAAAGAACCGTCTTGCCTTCGCAAGACGCTGTTCCCCACGGAACAGTCTATCAGTAATAAAGATAACGGTACAGTACGACTTTATATTACTAGCTCACAATAGCCCAATATTTTCACGACTTGTGTTATTTATTTCCTGGCACAGAATGAGATTCTAGATATTCTATTGAGGCTAAAGATCACGCAGAATAATAATAGAAGACGTGTAAATATCCACGTCCACAATAAAGTTTTCTTGCGGAAATTGTAGAAATCCAGGCATCCGTTCCGCATTGAAGCCCAAAGGTACGTTATTGTTATGCAGATATTAATGACTCTTCAGCTGTCGGAAGTAAAGAAAGTCATCTGCTTTAAATTATTCTCAGATCTTGCGCAGATCCGAAAGTCCACTATGAAGTAAGAATACAATAGCAATAGTCAAAAGTTACTCAACGTTTGAGTGGGCCATTTAACAATGCTTGTCTTAATGGGCAGAAGATTTATTTTACCCAGTGTTAGTTAGTATCATCATTTGGATTGATCATTTCCAGCCACATGATCTCTAAATTCTAATTCTGGTCGAAGACGCACTGAAATGGGGACTGAATTGAGGTAAAGCACCCCCTCCCACTCTCACCCAGATCCCCTACCCGTGAAGGTAGGTTTGTCTCTTAGCCAGCTGGCTCGAGAGCCTAGATACTCATACTATTAGATGCGAAAGTCTCCGACAATGTGACAATGGTGAAAAATTAAGAAAGTATATTTTTCCAATGAGGCCTGTGAGGCCTGTGAGGCCTGTAATTTTCATCCTCTTCGTATTTTCGAACTAGAAAGGGATATAAATGTCAACACAAGCTGAGTAGCTAGCAGGTCCTCCGCTAAGTAGCCTGTTTGAAAGCGTACAGCATATACGCTTCCAATATCTCCTTAAATATAACTTGGAAAGTGGATATACTGTGTATGTGGAAAGAGACGTTTATGTGGAATTGTTGAGACAAGTTGATGAGGTGGCTTGGGAAGTAGTAATGGGTAGTGTAGCACTGGAATGTAAGTCTGTAGTTGTATATGGATTGTGGATGATGAATTGATGGGAGGAATAGATCAAGATATCGCGTTCACAACACAGATGGGTACAATATGGGTGAGTGAAATCCAAGATGGTCAATGGCAGCTATCTTGGATTACATACTACCTCAATGAAAATCAATATCAATGGCCGTCTAACTGATGTGAAGCACCTTCTTAAGTTTGAAGTCGATTGGTTGAGTTGTTCTCAAGATATCATGTTCACAAGATGCGGGACGGACGGAATCCAATATGGTTAATGGCAGTCATCTTGGATTACGTACCTCACTGAAAATCAATACCAATGGCCATCGAACTGATGTGAAGCACCTTCTCAAGTTTGAAGTCGATTGGTCAAATTGTTCTCCATATATCGCGTTCACAAGATTTGGGACGGATGGAATCCAATATGGTCAATGACAGCCATCTTGGATTACGTACCTAAGTGAAAATCAATACCAATGGCCATCTAACTGATGCGAAGAACTTATCCAAGTTTGAAGTCAATTGGTCAAATTGTTCTCGAGATATTGCGTTCACAAAATGTGGGACGGATGGAATAAAATATAGTCAATGGCAGCCATCTTCGATTATATACCTCAGTGAAAATCAATACCAATGGCCGTCTAACTGATGTAAAGCACCTTCTCAAGTTTGAAGTCGATTGGTCGAATCGTTCTCAAGATATCGCATTCACAAAATGTGGGATGGATGAAATCCAATATGGTCAATGGCAGCCATCTTGGATTAGATACCTCAGTGAAAATCAATACCAATGGCCGTCTAACAGATGTGAAGAAACTTCCCAAGCTTGAAGTCGATTGGCCGGATTGTTCACGAGATATCGCGTTCACTAGATCTGGGAAGGACAGAATCCAATATGGTCAATGGCAGCCATCTTGGATTAGATACCTCAGTGAAAATCAATACCAATCGCCGTCTAACTGGTGTGAAAAACCTTCCCAAGTTTGAAGTAGATTGGTCGAATTGTTCTCGAAATATTGCGTTCACAAGATGTGGGACGAACAGAATCCAATATGATCAATGCCAGCCATCTTGGATTACATACCTCAGTGAAAATCAATACCAATGACCGTCTAACTGATGTGAAGCACCTTCCCAAGTTTAAAGTCGATTGGTGTATACACAAGATCACAAGATGTGGGACGGACGGACGGACGCTCCGACGGACGGAAGGACGGACGAAAAGACGGACGGAAGGACGGACAGACGGCTAGCATAATTTTCGAAGTCCTCCCACCACTTCGTGGCGGAGGACAATAAGTTACGTATGTAGACCATTGGTAGATAGCAAATGTTTCTATAACATGGGTTCCTGATATATCTGACTGAGCTGGCACATGCAGTGGTACACCATGTGGTTCTCGTGGGCGGCGGTGATACTCTACTACTTCGAACCTGTAGCTGGCGATAAAACTATTTTACCCCTATCTGGCCAGGGCTTTTTGGGACCTGTTGTGGCCTGGGTGGGAGGGGGGGGGGGGCGAAATGGCGCCCCCTAATTATTTTTCTTACCCCATGAGATAGGGGGCTGAAACTTACCACACTATACCCTTGGGTCAAGCTCTGACAAAAAAAAATGCCAGATGGCCGCTTTGATGACGTCACAGTGACGTCATTTTCATTTTTTTTTTGGTCGATTTTCCAGTCAGATTTTCCGAATTTTTTATTTATGCAATTTCTCTGCGTGATAAATTAGTAAATAAAATCGACCATAGAGGTCCATGTCCCCCGCTAGCAGCACCAGTTATGGTGGATTACATCCACCATAACTGGCGCTGCTGCTGCGGGGGCCATGGACCTCTATGGTCGATTTTTTGGGGTCGATGATATCTCATATCATTGATAAGAGTATGATTTGAAAATGGAGATATCGCTGATGAGCTTAACATAATCTAATACAGCAGATGGCACCCATATTGGATTATGCACATCCATAAAACATAATACATGACTGTTCTCTCACTAAGGTCAAGGGACTCCCCAAGTTTGAAGTAGATCAGTTGAATCGTACTCCAGCTATTGTACGGACAAGATCAAACTGCTTAAAATCCAATGAAATCCAGTATGGCCGATGGTGGCCATATTGGATTAAGCACGTCCTTGAAAAACAATCCTAATCCTCCTCTCAACAATGTCAAGGCACTCCCCAGGTATGAAGTAGATCGGTTGAATCGTTCTCGAGTTATTGTCCAGACAAGATTCAACTGCTTACAATCCAATATGGCTGACGGCGGCCATATTAGATTACGCACATTGCTGGAAAACAATCCCAACCGTCCTCTCACCAATGTCAAGGCACACCCCAAATTTGAAGTTGATCGATTAAATCGTTCACGAGTTATTGTCCGGACAAGAAAATCTAAGATCCAACTGCTTATAATCCAATATGGCTGACGGTGGCCATATTGGACAATGCACATCGCTGAAAAAAAATCCAAACCGTCCTCTCACCGATGTCAAGGCACTCCCCAAGTTTGAAGTAGATCAGTTGAATCGTACTCCAGTTATTGTCCGGACAAGATCAAACTGCTTAAAATCCAATGAAATCCAGTATGGCTGATGGTGGCCATATTGGATCAAGCACGTCCTTGAAAAACAATCCTAATCCTCCTCTCAACAATGTCAAGGCACTCCCCACATATGAAGTAGATCGGTTGAATCGTTCTCGAGTTGTTGTCCGGACAAGATCCAACTGCTTATAATCCAATATGGCTGACGGCGGCCATATTAGATTACGCACATTGCTGAAAAACAATCACAACCGTCCTCTCACCAATGTCAAGGCACACACAAAATTTGAAGTTGATCGGTTAAATCGTTCATGAGTTATTGTCCGGACAAGAAAATCTAAGTTCCAATTGCTTATAATCCAATATGGCTGATGGCGGCGGTGGCCATATTGGATCAAGCACGTCCTTGAAAAACAATCCTAATCCTCCTCTCAACAATGTCAAGGCACTCCCCACATATGAAGTTGATCGGTTGAATCGTTCTCGAGTTGTTGTCCGGACAAGATCCAACTGCTTATAATCCAATATGGCTGACGGCGGCCATATTAGATTGCGCACATTGCTGAAAAACAATCACAACCGTCCTCTCACCAATGTCAAGGCACACACAAAGTTTGAAGTTGATCAGTTAAATCGCTCATGAGTTATTGTCCGGACAAGAAAATCTAAGTTCCAATTGCTTATAATCCAATATGGCTGATGGCGGCCATATTAGATTACGCACATTGCTGAAAACAATCCCAACCGTCCTCTCACCAATGTCAAGGCATACCCCAAGTTTGAAGTTGATCGGTTAAATCGTCCACGAGTTATTGTCCGGACAAGAAAATCTAAGATCGAACTGCTTATAATCCAAAATGGCTGACGGCGGCCATATTTGATTACGCACATTGCTGAAAAACAATCCCAACCGTCCTCTCACCAATGTCAAGGCACACCCCAAGTTTGAAGTTGATCGGTTAAATCGTTCACGAGTTATTGTCCGGACAAGAAAATCTAAGATCGTACTGCTTATAATCCAAAATGGCTGACGGCGGCCATATTGGATTACGCACATTGCTGAAAAACAATCCCAACCGTCCTCTCGCCAATGTCAAGGCACACCCCAAGTTTGAGTTTGATCGGTTAAATCGTTCACGAGTTATTGTCCGGACAAGAAAATCTAAGATCCAACTGCTTATAATCCAAAATGGCTGACGGCGGCCATATTGGATTACGCACATTGCTGAAAAACAATCCCAACCGTCCTCTCGCCAATGTCAAGGCACACCCCAAGTTTGAAGTTGATCGGTTAAATCGTTCACGAGTTATTGTCCGGACAAGAAAATCTTACGGAATTACGGAATTACGGAATTACGGACACCGGTGTTTCTAATATCCCCCCCTACTAAGTAGCGGGGGACAATTAATGTGATGTGAAATAAAATAGTTTTTGCCCACTTTTCATCGCGGGAAAGCAGAAATTTTGAAGACATATGACAAACACATCACTTTTCTGGGACCCCACGTGGCCGCCATCTTGAATATGCCCATGATCCTCTGCTCGGGGGGTTATGCAAATAGGCTCAAAATGACCCCAATATGATACACTTTAAAGTCACGGAGTTTCAGCTCTCCATTTTCGTCGTTCCGGAGATAGCGCAGAAAGTTTGGTAGGGGATCATTTCGCCCCCCCCCCCCCCCTGTCCCAGGCCAGATAAGGTTAACACTCTTGTTCATAAAGAAGATTTTTCGGTTCATATTAAATGATTCCTTTGTCTGATTTTGTTTGTTCTGTAATTTATCGAATTCTTGCGCCTCGTTTGACAGCAACATTATAAGATCTACTGATACAAGATCTGGTTCATGTTTTCTCAAACGACCGGTCCTGTATATTCCGACTGGTGGCCGATCATCCAGGGCATGTTTTATGCCAGTTGGTCCTCCACACAACTGGATCTTGAGTTCAGGATCTGTCAACATACAAGGCACGATTTATGTCTAGTATTCATGCTACTTTGTTTCCATACACAGACATATCGATATACCCAGTCTTTGCCATGTGTCTCGTTGTAATCTGTCCTGCATAATCTTCGGGCGATTTCCTTTCAATCGATTTATCAGATTGATGTCCATTTGACAAGAACCTAACCCAGCGTTGTATAATCAGTACCCAATATAAAACTCGTCTGCGGGGTTTTGGGGGCTTATTGGAGCTAACAGATTACCGCGGATATGTAGAACAGCTGTATACGCTAGTAGTTACATTATAAGATACACGTTCTGGTATCAGTTAACTATGGGAACGATCGAATCAAGGACAAATCTTCGCGTGGCATGGCCTTTCAACAGTCGAAAAATATTATATTGCCTCATCGGACAAACAGAATGTTGTTAGTGTGTGGATGTCTTGCGAGACAATTATGAGTGTTGAATTTGTGTGGAAAAGCATAATTCATTTACAAGCATGCTTACTAGCAAATAAAACAAAGAATTATAAAATTATGACATTATAAATGGGCTCTCCAAATTGAAAAAAAAACATTCATTCTCGGGAGAAAAGGGTCTCTCGCTTATTGTGTTTTGCAGAATTCGGCTGTATAGTACGACATATATTTTGACACAAGTGAGAGACTACACGGCGCATCATGGACACACAGTGCCACCTCTATTTGACCAATTTATAGTATTCCAAACTCCAATGCGAGAAATACATACATGTACGAGCCTCAGATGCGTCTGAACAACCGTCTTGAATAGATGCTAGAATTCTGCACCGACGGCGGCCGACTACTGAATCATGGAAAAAAAATCATTGTATAAAGAAAACGCTCGATGATGAGATTATAATCGTATAGGTGAGCATAGGCCTAAGCTATTGTCTTCAAAGATATACCTGGCCAACTGTTTTCTATGTCATTTTAGTCATTACTCCATACTGAATTTTGAAGATAAATTATATTTTTTATTTCACGCCACCAGCGACCACTTTACCGGACAATGGCTTCAAATAAATAAATATTTCCTATTGACGTATGTACTGTTTTTGCTGTTTTCGCACTTCGATCTTCCTTGTCACCTTCCTTTCAATCTCTATTGAACCCCATTTGAATCAATCATTTGATCCCTTAATCTGTATCAGTTTCTATAGGACACTGTCTTCTAAAACTATGGAAGGTGGAAGCATCGGTTCCGCATTGAAGCCCATAGGTAAGTTATTGATATGCAGATATTTAATGGCTCCTCATCTGACGGAAGTAAAGAAAATCCTCTGCATTAAATTACGCTTAGATCTTGCGCATATCCGAAAGTCCACTATGAGGTAACAATTAAATACCAATTTCATTTCCGGGATTTGCTCATTTCGAGTAGAAAAAAAATAAATTTGAAACGGATTGCCCTTGGTATTTCGGATTTAAAAATTTCGGGGATATTTGTTCGAACTTTTTGATCAAGAATCTTCTGTTGAGATGATATTTCTTCTCTCGTCGAAACAAATGGAATAGCTTAATAGTTCAGAGATATTTTTAAAGGAAATTATTCATTGTATACAAAATGGCATGGTGTACAAAATGACATGGTGACCTGATATTGTCTATGCCACCAACCATCTGATCGGGTAGATAATTCATGTTGGAAACTATTGTCTGAGACTTTGTGCAGTTGAAAAGACTTAATTCTAGACATATTGTTGTTCTCAAACTTGGCCATTGTATACATTGTCTCGTGATTCTTACATGGAGTATGAACCTCTGATCCAATAGCTCAACAGCAAGCGTCAGATCCGACATTCAATATTCAGCCGTCGTCCATAAAAGAATTTCCGCGTCGATAATCGAAAGACCTATTTCGTATGACAGCACCAATTGCAAAAGTGTATGAAATAAAAATAATAAACACAAGACGGTTTTCTACAGGAGAGAAGTGTTTAACAAGTTGTAATACTTCTTGGAATTGCTTGAATTTCTCATCAACAATATCTATGAAAAATTCGGCCATACCGTATACCAACAACGTATAGGTATCCCAATGAGTACAAATTGTGCAGCTCTTCAGGCAGACTCATATCTGTTCTCGTATGAACACGAGTTAATCCCGATATTGGCGACGCTGTGAAGGATAGTTACCCCTTCACTGGATTTGAAGGAATCCACTATCATCCGAATGAATCCGAATGAATTTCTAAGTCGTTATCCGGAATATGTACCATAGTCAAGCTTTAATTGTGTCTGGTCAGGTGAACACAATAGAGACGTTATACACATGATATTCATACGGCCAATGGCACCCGGTTCCGCGGAATTAGAGAAGGTTACGAAACATAGCGCCAGAGATCTTACATTTTACGATGATATTTCGTTGTCAGTTTACGATGTTCATGACATAATTTGAGTACCTTTGAATGGAGACATTTGGTGGTATAGCCCTGTTAGACAAGTTTCTGAAACAATATTCTGTCTCATTGATTCAAATCTGCACACGATCTAACAAATGCTAAATCGAGATATGTATATGTCGTATAAACGTCCTCCTAAAGTATTGCTACTCATAGATATCCAAAACCTGTTATCGTCTCTTTTGAGAGAAAGCCTTGGTCGTTCTTTAAATATATGGTTTCAGATATGATGTATCATCTGGGCGATCAGTAGTGTCCTTCAAATCCAGTGAACTATCCTTCACAACATCGCTAATATATGGATTATCCAGTGCTAGGAGATCGTCTACAAAGCGTTTTGTAAATGAGAATGAACGAGGTTTGAAATGGTTATCTTTTTACTGTTGGTATACTGCCGACTTTCATGTAGATATTGTTGATGAGAAATTCAAGCAAATTTCAACAAAGAAATATCCCAAATATAATATTTACGTGCAGTAAAACTATAGAAATCTTATGGCTTCCGACATTCAGATACATGTGACATTAACCCTACCTGGCCGGGGGGGGGCATTATGGCCCCCCTACCAAACTTTCTGCGCTATCTTCGGAACGACAAAAAATGGAGAGGTGACACTCCGTGACTTTATAGTTTATCGCATTGGGGTCATTTTGAGCCTATTTGCATAACCACCCGAGCAGAGGATCATGCGTAAATCCAAGATGGCGGCCACGTGGGGTCCCAGAAAAGTGATGTTTTCTGCTTTTCCGCAATGAAAAGTGGGCAAAAACTATTTTATTTCACATTACATTAATATTTACTAATTTATCATGCAGTTTTTGCGGAGAAATTGCAAAAATAAAAATTTCGGAAAATCTGATCGAAAAATCGACCAAAAAATGACGATTTTGAAAATGACGTCACTGTGACGTCATCAAAGCGGCCATCTTGGATTTTTTTACATTTTCTGGTAGAGCTTCACCCAAGGGTATAGTGTGATAAGTTTCAGTCCCCTAGCGCAAGGGGTAAGAAAAATAATTAGGGAGGCCATTTCGCCCCCCCCCAGGCCTGGACAGGTCCCAAAAAGCCCAGGCCAGATAGGGTTAACATACAGCTAACATCAACAAACAGGTGGCATTTGCATACAGGTGACATTAGCATACAGGTGACATTCACATACAGGTGAAATTAACAAGCCCACTGAGCCACATCCCCTTTCACAAAAATAAGAGCTTCGATAATGGTGCTACACAGTACGTCCGCCTGTCTCACTTCACGTAATTTGCAAAGCGAAATAATTACACCCCAAATGAAGCGTCGAATTGCTTCTGGCATATCTTGAATTTTCACTAGTTTACATGACAATCAGTTTTCTTGACCACCAATATTATCAATGAAATACGACGTTCAATTGGGTCCTGCTGAGGGATTGTGAAAGAGTCGAGAAATCCCAGATCTGTACGGTATGTGTTCTTTCACAGAAAGTCCTTGTGTATGATATTTTGGGTTTTGCAGTATATACATATTTAAACTGAACCAATTTTTGAAAAGAGTGGCGCAATATCTGTCCCAAAATGTTTTTACCTCATGAAGGGTCCTCGTCAACAGGATGGAAAGACGCTTGATACTGCTTCTAGAAACTGTTAGGAATTTGAGTTTGTATGTGGTTCGATGCATCTTGGGAGACCAGTACACTTTGAGCAGTTGGAAGAGAATACTTCTTTCCCTGATATCCTTTGTGGCTTCTAAATAAAGCTTCCAATGTGAATGTAGTTGATGAGTACGAAAACGTAGACCAACTTACGTAAGCGCGCAACATATAGCTTACAGATTTATTTTGTTCGCGAGTGACGTTACAGCAACCCATAAGCTGCTACAAAGCATATAATTAAGATAGGTTAGTGAAGAAGTATACTGGACCAAGCGTTATCATCAACGATAGAGTGTACAATGACAATATTTTAGAGACAGTCAGTAGTTCCATACAGCAGTGGTTGCAGAGCTTAGATTTGTTCTTCGCAAATGTGGTCGAAGATTTTGCATTCCCCAACTTGATCGTTGTAGGTGTGGGAATTAACGGAGATCATTGGTCGAATGTGAGGGATAGAAAACACTTCAACGGCTGTTTGGTGGATTGATGGGATGCAAATTAGGGCGGTGTTCATGATATACCCCAAATCTGTCCGGGCATCGATCAGGCGATCGATAACCGGAACCGTGCGGATGTTTATAAACGACAATGATATTATTCTACGGCAGCACCTGTGTAATTCAACATTGTTTTTCTGTACAATATTTTCTAATGCTTGAAGGTTAATGCTTTTCTTGATGAGTTTCCTGTTTGACGATCTTCTGAAGAATATATCAATGCAATTATCTATTTATCTCTTGAGAACGGCATGCTGTTCAGTAAACAACGTCATTATAGCGTAAAGATACAGGATATACTCCACTGAAGTTAAAGTTTGAACCGTCTCCTACTGTGCTCTCGTGTGAGCGAGAGGAACATAAAAACAACCATTATGTCGGACTACAGTGTTAACATGTTTTTCTCTGGAAAGCCATGCAAAGATACTAGTTAATTTACTCATCTTTGCCCTTTGACTATGCAGGTTACTCAGTCATTACGTGGTTCATCCGGTGATTTCTGTCATCTAGTGAAATGACTGGAGGCGGAGGCACAATAAACTTACAGTGGTGTGCACTAAAAGCGAGCCACAGCGCATCTCCAGCGATTGTTAAACAATCGATATAGTGCATCCAAGCAGACCGAGCTATTGTTTAGTAAGGAAGCAATACGATATATCTGGAACGACCCAAAGAATGACCATAGGCGTCTCCTTTATAATGGTCTCTACGGTAGCCGATAATTTGTAGGCATTATCAAGAGCGTGTATCTCATTACCCCCAATCTACTTGTCAAACCAATGCCACTTTCAGATGGTCGGTCACCATTAAATCGTGCGCTCCGCTTTGTCGGAAAAAATAAAATCGTGTAAGTATTTTTAAGAATTTTCTTTCCGTCGTCCATTAGAGAATTTATTTATTTTATTTATTTATTTATTTATTTATTGTACTTCTTACTTGACAGAATATCCGCGTCCATAATCCAAAGACATATTCCATTTTCCATATAACAGTATTAGCACCAAATTCAAAAAGACAATCTCAGTTAACAATTGCTAAAATAGCCTTCTCTGTGTCCTATGATCTAACGATTCGATTCTCGGGCGGAATGCAATAACCTCAAAAATGAATAAACGTTTCCAATCTTTTCCTATGTTCATGACTAAATATAGATATCCAATCTAGATAACGGTATGCACCAGTCCTAAACAGAAATCAATCTACATGTGAATTTGTTGGACATCTCCTGAAAGTTGCCCAAATAAAATTTATATTTTCTACTCCCGAGTTGTTTTGAAATGAAATGTCGACATCCGAAGATAGCTTTTTGGAGGATTTTTTGATTTTTAGTACTGATATCAAAAGCATTTCCTGACAGCGATACAAATTGAGACATGTGACCCACCATACGTCGAAGCGAACTGGCAGACAGAACTGGAGGAAGTCTCTGATCTCCTGATATCCAGAACTCCAAATCCTATAGATCCAGTGGCTCGAGAGGATGCAATTATGTGTGCAATATGTAGAGGGAAATGTCCGCGTAACTCTCCATTCCTTAAAAGTAATGGAGCCGAGGCCCATTGTATTTAAGGAATGATGAGTTACGAGGACATTCCGCTACTTAAAACACACCCACTCACAAAGTCCATGGTTTTAACGCCGATACTAGTTTAACTGTCAAAGCAGTACATGTGATACAATGCTTGAAGTTGTCGTGACGATGATGTCACGATAATGTGTCATTTAAGACGACATGAAGTTAACATTGTAAATGATGAACTCTGAATTACGCTCGCTGATTCTGCCTGGTGCGCTTGGTCTTACATGCAGGACATTGTGCACATGACAGAAACTCGAACTGTTTATAGCATTTGCGTATACACTTCGTCATCCATAAAGCCCCAGTCACACTGTCAAGAATTGGGTGGAGAATGCCGGCAAATGACCACGAATATTTTGATCTTGTCGATTCATGTCAATTCGCCTGTAGAGGGCCTCTTTGAAACTGTCCTACGAATCCCTTACGCATGCCGTAGGTTCCTTGTACGACAGCCATAAGCATTTAACAAGAATCATCAAGAATGAGTACGCATGCAGTACGATTCAATGAAGAACGCCCTACGCATCAACACGGCAGCCCGTGAACCCACTACGAATGCTCGATAATCTGCTACGAATAAGCACGTATTCAGTGCGATGTGAGTACGAACTCGTTACGCTGTGGCCACGCGAACCTATATATATGATCCGTCTTCTATGAAATGTACAACATACGATGGTCTTCGCGAGAGATCGTGGAGCAATCCTATGAAATCGTACGAGATTCGCGAGGAAGCGTAGCCTATTCTTCATGAAACGTAGCGCCAGCGTGGGTATTCGTAGTACTGTCGTGGATATTCGTAGTACTGTCGCCACACATCGTGTTGAATTCTTCTCAGTATCGTAGTATGATCGTACAAGAAGCGTAGAATGCGTCCAACAATCATCGTACAATGCGTACGGCATTCTTGCTGATTTGTGACCGAAAGAACTACTACGACTACCCACGAATATACACGATAGGAGGAGAATGCATGCGAGAGCGCAGTAGGATGGTGCCAAGAATGCCATACGTATACCATTTAATCGTACTTGGCCGGCGAATGTTTTGAACATTTCAAAACTTTCGTACTCCCTCCGAGAATTGGCAAGAACGGTCACGATCTGCGACGAACCCCGCAAGATGCCAGTACGAATTGCCAAGAATGAACACGATTTTCCAGTTCGCGGTGATTCGCCTACCCAATTCTTGACAGTGTGACTGGGGCTTAAGATGGCTTGCGAATCGTGTGTCTCCATTATCGCGGAGCGATATCTGGTAATTTACCGTATTCTGTTCGGCCTTTGTCCGGCGGAAAACAGACTGGAGAAATCTGATAAATTAGAGGTTTTCATACCACTTCGGAAACAGATATCGCCTGGATATACAAAATATATAGGTATGAACAAATTTGGTATCATCCAACAGGTGTGGTTGATCTGTAATTTTGAACAAGTAGGACATCACATGACTCGAAAATGGCGGGTTACGTTGGAGTTACGTCGGTAGACTTTAGCTGATTGGCTGACGAAGTCACGTGGTATTGATTTCTGGAAATTCCCTCTTGCAGTTGCCGGAAGTAGGCTGACAATGGATACACAGGATCCCAGTATCAGTCTTACCGCGTATAGATGACCCAGATGGTTACAGGTTGCTGTTTATGGTTAAAGATCGATAGATTAGTCGTTTCCGACCTGGTGTGATTCGGCCTCGATTAGTCATGCCTCTCGACACTAAGTAATCACGGCGTTGATCGGAGAGTTTATAGTAAATCAGCAGTGCTGTACGAATGTGTGGTGTTTGTGTGCAGAGAGAGAGAGACTGAAGTGAATTTTCACCCCGGGTGTGGATATTACTTTTATATCGGTGGTATACAGATGGACTGTGTTAATTGCCACATTTGTGATCTCTGAATGTGGCTATTCATAACATTGGGTTCACTTGTACAAGTTTATCACCAAATTCCAGGTAATTGATTTACTATACGCATACCATCATACTACTAACTGTGTCTGTCTTACTTAGGACGGTCATCAACACTCGGAATTCCTAACTTCCGTCGTGGCCGTCCGTTTTTGGTTTCCTGATTACTGTGAGAGACTCATAATAATTACTGTGTGTCGTAGATTGGAAACATACTGTCGCAGATTGAATAACTGATTCCCATGTGTCGCAAACTTATTACTGATTAGTCTGTCGCAAACTGACTACTGATTATTTTGTCGCAAAGTGACTACCTACTACTGAGTCGCAAACTGATTACTGTGTCTCAGATTGGATACATACTGTCGCAGATTGAATTACTGATTGCCATGTGCACAAACTGATTACTGTGTGTCGCAGATTGGATACATACTGTCGCAGATTGAATTACTGATAGCCCTGTGCGCAAACTGATTACTGTGTGTCGCAGATTGGATACATACTGTCGCAGATCGAATTACTGATTGCCGTGTATCGCAAATTTATTATTCTGTCGCAGATTGATCACGGTGTCGCGAACAGATAGTGTCGAATATTGAATAACTATTTCCTGTGTCGCGAACTGATTGCTGTTTCGCATACTGGATTACTACTCACTGTGTCGCAAGATGACTGTGTCGCATATTGGATAACCATTTCTTGTGTCGTGAAACGATTACTCTGTCGCATATTGCATTACTACATGTATTCACTGTGTCGCGAAATGAATGTTCCCGCATATTGGATTACTATTCACTGTGTCGCGAATTGATTACTGTGTGTCGCGAACCGATTGCTGTGTTGTATTTCGCAGATTGGATTACTAATTACTGTGACGAATTACGCTATGGGCTACTTCACGTTGAACAGGACAGGGAAAAGGACTAACTGAGATATATATATCTGAACTGGGGTATCATATCACGCATTGGGGTTTTTTTTACTGGCATATTTTGATGGTTTTTCTGTTAGTATAAAGACATAGTGGTGACAGATGGGGTGTACATTGCAACAACAACAACACGAACAAATAATGCACGTAATTGCAATATCATACTGAATAATTTCAGCGAGAGAAAAAAACAGCAAAATTATACAATCGCATTGGCAGTTTTGTGAAGTAGATTATACATGTATCTATTTTTGTAGTTTAGTTGCCAAAATTCGTCGTTTGGTCGTTTAGTATGAAAATTAGGTTATATTTCAATATCCAAACTTGGATTTAATATTTTAAGGGGGATAATACCAGAAAAATAATTTCCAGAATTTAGTCCCTTCATATATTTGTAATAATTTCTCAAATAATTGAAGTATCCCATCGAAATTTTCACAGATGATAGACTTGTAAAATAATGGTGTGAACTTAACGAATTGGACTGTCACTGGTTCTAGCAGAAGAATAATCCAAGAGTTGCTTAAAATTGGAATAAAACACAGATTGGAAGGTTCCAATAAGTCCTCAACAGATGGGTACTGGAGTGAAGAAAGAGAAATACCTACAAAATTGAAAAACAAAACAGGACATAAGAGGAAGTGAAACATTGGAGGTCACCATTTTGTTGGTGGGACTTTTTCAAACAACGCCATGAATATTAATGAATCCAAATTAACCCCTTTCAGTGAAACAGAATGATGAATTTAAAGGACTCCTCTCTCAAACTACACGTGAAATATATCCACATAGGTATATGGGTTAAAATTGGCCAGGTTTGCTCACAATACTGATTGCATACCCTACATGGAGTATCTATTCCCATAACAATACAACAACGTGCTGCAGTGACTGCAGTTGTAAACATAAGTCCAAGACGCATAACTCATTTTTTAGCGCTTGATACGAACATAACATAAGACAGAAATGTTTCATACACCTTAGAAATACATCATACTCACCTTGTACGACATAATATCTTCATAATCTTCAAGAAAGAGACCAATTCCACCAATTTCTGTGCGTTGTTGTTGTTCTGCACGTCTCTGCGGAAAGCGACACCTAGTGGCGAGGTTGACTGCAAATTGCTAACTCCGCAATAATCGGCACTTCCGGGAAATAGTCCCTAAATGAAATAGTCATTATTACAGTTTCTAAACACCACACATGAAGGAATATATCTCTTATCATGTCAATTTAATAAGGAACACAATATCCATTTCGAACAATACAGAAATATATTCTAGAAAATGTTGGCGCATGAAACTCCACACAGAGATTTGTCCCCATCACTGCCCCATCGCGGCTCAGGAGGCGGGAACTCATTTTGAACATGTGGAATTTTGCGTGATGAACAGGTAAATATTTCAGTTCATTCCTTGCACCTGTGGTTTTGACAAGTATGTCACACGTAATTTTAAGACGTAAATTTCATTAGTCAATAGTTGTCATTCGTTTGTCTTTTCTGTAGATTAAGTAATTCTTGCCCAAAAAACAACAACATTGCGTTCCAAATGAAGAACCCATAATTCCTGGTGAAAATCTTATTGGACAGGGTGTCATGGAAGCATAGATTTTGAAAAAGCCTTCACTTTCAACAGTCTCTAGATTATAGGTTCCACTGTATCGTAGGTATTTCACACATTCCACTTGTTTTGTCACCTCTCTATTGTATCGTAAAATGTATGTAGTGCATAATCAAAGCACATTTCGATTGTCATTTCCATTGGTAATTTTTGAAGGCCTGTGTGTTTCACATCGTTCGGGTAGTTCCCCGAATTGCTGCTTATTTGACCTTCTCATAGACGTGTCTGGTAGACGTGAAAGTTTGAAGAGAATATTCCAATTATTTTTTCATTTATTCCACATTTTTTAAGGCACTCTGTAAAAAAAGTTCAAATTATTTTTCTGGTATTATATATCCCAGTTAATCCTTTGCCCTGACCTGTTGAACTCGAATCACATGGAGTAACTGTAGAACTAATATTGCATCTCTGTGTGATTGTGAATTATCTACCGCGGAAAAGCTATTTCGAGTTTATTTTTATATTATTTCTATGAACGTGTGCGGATACCATGCCTTATTATTAAATGTTGAAAGATTGCACCAGTCTACTTTGCCCTTATTCTTTCATGTAACTATATGACTTGACAATCGTGGCTACAGAAGTCCTATATGTAAGCTCGCCCACGAAATCGCTCTTCCGGCTGTTCCAGTTCAGGGATCTCGTGTGAACAATTAAATTGATGCCGTGTTACATGGGGGGTGTGATGGGGGGGGGGAGTAATTTAATTGTATTATGATGCCAACCGGCCATCTAATTGTTCATGGATGTACATCTCATCACAGCACAGAAATGGTACAAATTGTCATCAGGTTTCGACCCTTTCGTAGAACAACGCGGAAGACACGTTAAACCCATAGACGGTAAGGGAGACAATCCCGTTCGAACTCTCAACTCGTAATAAGCAAATCACTCATCCCATCAGTAAAGTGACCTGTTTATCTGCCATGTATATAAACGTTTCACAAGCATACTACCATAGAGGAACACGAGTCGTGGGACTCGCTCATATTACACTAATTCCCTCATCATGTAGCTTAGAAATCTTATGTCGTATATATGCGTTATAACAACATTAGTAAATGTACTGGATAGTGTATTGCGTGTGTTTCTTGAAACTGGTACAGGCTCTAGCTACCTTAGCTCTCCATTCCGTAGAAAGCAATGGAGAGCAATGGAGAGTCCTTAAAAATAATGAAGCGTTGGGACAATAGAATGCCGTCAGAGGTGTGTTTTAATGAGGATGACAGTAGTGGTATGGATAGGATGAATGACTCTTGAATACATATATTTGAACTGATCATAATTTGGTTGCATTATCTAAAAACATGCTTATATATCTGCATATTTCTTTCCGGTGACAAAGCCTTGAACAATCCATGGACTTTGGAATAGACGGTTTCTGTTTCTCCTTCTGATAAAGTTAGAACTGAAAGAGCTGTAGCTTTCCAGCTATCGCCATATACGCAAGATAATGTTGATGGTTAATTACATTAAACATTCTCACTCAGAAATTGATGCTACCAAATTCCAATATATGGTGGGTACTACATTGCCCGGCGTGAAAATAGTCAATGAGATAGAGTGATCTAGATACACGGGGAGAGAAGTATGACTGAAGCCAATTGTACAATGAGGATCACTATGAAAGCAGGCTGTTTAAGAAAAGACCAAACGAACCCCTTTTCGGATGCCTGCATCGACCATGCGCAAAATCCAGTAAGTCTACTTTTATTCCTCCATCGTCGAATAACGGTGAATGATGGTCAAAAAATTATGCAGAGTATTTATGGGGAAACCGTTTTCACACGACATAATTATGGAATGAGAGGAGAACGTGGAGGAGTTGTGATTATATTCGGTCACTCTGGCCGAAGAACAGACTGTAATCTCATAAACAGAGTGAATCGTGCTTCGTGATGGTACTTTGTTCAGGACAGACGTGATTGATGATTAACGCGGGCAGTCTCAAGATGTCTGATATCTCAGCAAACGGACCGCTCATCGTTAGAAACATCTGTGTTGTGTCGATATATCATCCCTTCAATATCGTTAAATACCGAAGCTTTGATTTAAGAAGAATTGTATAAGCTCTAAGAGGACATCATTTGTCGTCGACTGGAATCAGCTTTATTAACCGTCACCGACTATGCCCCATCCCGCGTTGTGATGTTACAGACCACAATAATGACGATCAAGACGATATTGTTATCCAAATGTCATGGGCATAAGTCATATCTATTTCCGGTCATATCATTTGGATTCATTTGGAATTTTGAATTATATAACTTATATGGTGACTGCGAGGACTATCCAGTCGTGCCAAAATGAATCACCAGAGAACGTCCGTTGAGATTTATATTTTCTATGAAATAATGATTGTCTTGCCAAACGCAAACAATTACTGTATTGGAACTGTTTTAAGCGTTACTTGGACGCCGACGTATATTCGCAGACTTTCGTTAAGTTCTCAACTATTTTTTGCCGGCATGTACGATTTAACCAGATTAAAATTTCATTTTCTCCATATTCGCTGAAAATAACATAGTCTTGTGAAATAGTCCTATGACACAAATCATTCAATTCGACAGGCGAAAATGTTGTCCTTATCTCCAAACTGAATTTCACGTCAACATTGTGTGCCAATAAACCTTAAATATGCATTTAGTACTTGCAAGCTAGTAGAAATATAATTCGAAGATATAGAAAGGGACAGGAGTCCACAACTGTGACTCTTTGATGCGTTAGATCGTGCTTATTTTTAGTTGCCAGAGTAATCAAGGAAATCATATGTTTCACAGTGTCTTTAGATCTGCAAAATAATCACTCGTATGATTCGTTCTTACATTTTCATCTGTGGAGATGTATATATTGTCTGTCTGTCTGTCAATAAGAGTACTGTTCCTTTGACATGTTATAATTTAACCTGACATCAAACCAGAAGCAGGATATATACATGTAGCAGGTAAGAAACCAAATCTTGGTTAAATCAAGTCACATCTTCTATGACATGGAAGCGGCCACATCGCTCCCACACTAAATAAGATGTCAAATTGAACGGCTCAGTCATGTCAGTAAGGACATAGTATGAATTGTATGTTTACTGGTCTTACACATCCTAGCTTCTGCTTGCAGTAATATTGTTTAGACTTCTTTGGAAGGGTATGTGGCCATTTAGGTTAGAGCACCTGCCCTGTGTGGCCAGCGACAGACGATGATGGTTCGTACCCCATCAAAACGTATCTTTGGAGCGTGCTGATTGTGACCCGGACATAGCATGTAGATGGCGACTGACTTTTGAATCTCTTTCGTGTTGCACAGTCTGCCAATCAAATGTCTTCCATGAAACATGACATGTTCAGCTTTCGGCACACGTCCGCCGATTCTGCAAGACAAAGCGTTTCCGATGTTTGTAAGTGCTCCTGTCGCTGGAATAACCGTGACATGTTACGTTGATTTTTAATGACAAGCCTGTCAGCTAAAATAAAACCTTCACGACACGTCAATTAAAACGCATTTTTCATCAAATACAACAAACCATGCTCAGTTCCTCTCTTTGATGAGCCGACCGGTTAAATACAATTTGAAGCTACATTTCTCGCTTTCGCATTGCAATCGGTAACCCTGTTACCATTTAAAATGTTAGAACGACGCATCTTGAAAACGTAGTATGACATGCAAATAGAAAGGCTGGAACATGTCACGTCATTACTATTTGAACAAACTATTGATCACATCGTGTAAGAAGATGAATATGGGTTACAAGCGTCTGGTCCGTCATTCATAATCCAGCCGTCGTCCATTAAGAATATCCGCGTCCATAGGTCAGCCCTGTGCATCAAAGCATCGGAACTCGCTTCAAGTGTGAAATGAAAAATCGTCGTTCTTTGTATTTTCCAAACTGGGGCATAAAACGTGTATCTGCATGTATGATATTGAAGAAGTAAGAGCGAATACAGAGTACAGCCTATACAGCCATAAAAAAAATCTTAAGGAAAAATTCGCTCGATTCCATTAAGGCCATAGTATACTCGGCCATTTAATCACGTTTTTGTGGGTTTAGAAATGGCAGTCCCAGGTAGGTTCCCCCGTGTACGTAGAAAATACTAGAGCATATCCCATTCATTGTTTCTGCCCATGTCGAAGAATTACAACAATTTGAACAAATTCTGAAGATAAAAATGTAACATCTCGCCCTGCATTCGAACAGTGATTGAAAAACCTTGAAATGTGCCTTGAAACTCTCCAGAAATTCATAGATGTTCCCCTGGTGAAAAGTGGCATGCTATGTGTACAGCTAAAACCAAAGCCCTTTACAGAGTAAATAGGAATTACCAGTGATTGCTTATATCAATAGAACAGAAATAAACAATTTGTAATTAATCAGATATGCATTTATTGTTATTCATTATCATGAATAATAGAAGTTACCCGTACTATACGTTTTATTCTTTTAATATATGAATTACATGTTCATCCTATCTAATCTGCAAGAGCCTTCAAACATTCATCCACAAACAGCCTGCCCCATGTTATACATGTACATGCTATGCCAAGTAGAAGCAGGGACGCAAGTCATTGTCTCGAATTGAATAGAACATGCATGGAGTTATTTCAGCTTCAATGTCCACTAGCATTCACTGGATAGGCATCCTCTATTTACAGCTACATGAAACTGGATGACCAGTTACCTGTTTCTCTGCCATAAACTGACCAGTCTCACCCCTGTACTACATGTACATTTGTAAGCTTATGCTAGCAGCTGTCTGTCTTGACACACATGAATGTTGTGGTTTGCCCAGGGTTTTCAGGGAAGAACTTGCTGCAGGGTTAGTTTACCTGATCAGAAGATACACATGGCGAGTTGTGCATGTAGGGAACATTTACAAACAACTGGTGAGTTTACACTATACATTTTTGATTTTCAATCAGAGTTTGAATGTTGAATGTGATTTCATGGTATTACGGTAATAAACTGCTTGTCATTTAATTCTTCTTTGACATGGGCAAAAAAATGTTGTCAAGTTTTGTTGTAGTATTTCAGACTCAAATGGGGAATTGATCGTCTGACTTTGCCATTTCTCAGACAGCCACTATGGCCGACTGCACTATGGTCTGAAGAACACCATTTATTCAGTCGTTAGATTCAGTTTCCGTTCTAAAGACCATTTCTTTTTGGTGAAGTTTGGTTGAAGGTTCGACTTAAAGCACCAACTCTAAGATCCCTTTGATATTTGTAAAAAATGTATCCCAATGTGCTTGTTCATTGTGTGGCTCTCCAGGTTTCTTTGGGAATGCACATTCTCTCCCAAGAGCCATATACACGTGTTTATTCGACTTTCATATGAAATCTCATAGAAAATCCGATCGAATATCTGTGAGATACAATATTTGAGACAAACTGTGGAATGTGACAAATTCAGGCAGAGTGTTCATATCGTTTGCTAAGCTCTTGTCAGTAAATTCCCCATTAATTAATTTGGTAAAGTTCTGGGCTTCACAATGACCCCAGATAGATGTATTGAATACAGTTTCGACGGCGGGTGGTCCAGATTTAATTGATTTCGTTCATCAGCAATGCTTATATTAATTAGAATGATGCTGTTTTAATTTGTTCTGGTTTTCTTATACCGCGTTCTGGGTCTCGCTCAACACGACGGAGATTTCCTTGAGCCCGTGGCAAGAGTATTGATCGGAAAGAAAGAAGCTGTCGACACGAAAGCTCATAAATTGTAGTACATTCGCTCATTACCCGTAGCGTATTGCATCATCCGTACACCTTTCTCATCCCCTACATTCGGCACGATTTCTAATATCATATCACTCCCCAGTGGCACACACAGAACTAAAGGATGATGGTTACTTTCATACTACCACTCTGCTCCTTTTTTAGTATACAAATCCTATAACTGTGCTAAGCATTTCTCCGGGGGAAGTTTCACGCCGAGTCATTTCCATGTACCTGTAGAATACAGAATTTGTAACAAACCACCTGTACTGTAGAGTATTATATGTTATAAAGGTGGGACTCTGCAGTGGATAGGGCATATCGGTAAATGTTTGTTTCTGAATATAGGAATATGTTCTAGAATATGCGCTTTGAAGTAATACCTCTATTATATGGCGGCAAATTGATAAATTGTGTCTGAGGACTATAGGCTAAAGTAGGACACGTTCCTAGAAATCTTAAAGAGTAATAACTGTTATTCTTCGTGTTTCTGGTAAGTATTGGCGTCATTCCATTCATCATATTTCGGAACAAAAAAACATTTCACGATAAAATATTACTGCCACCAGACCATTCCAGTCACCGCCTGAGTGCACGGTAAACATGATGTCGATTCTTTCGTTGACCGGGATATTAGTGAAAAGGCTACACACATCAAAACTGACCAGATGACCGTTTTTTAGGTTATCGTTTTATTTGATCCAAGAGCAGAATTCAAATGAATCTTTTATCATGGTATCATCCTGGCGAAATTCCTTAAGAATGCTAGCTAAATACTTAGCCAGGTTGTAGTTGTATCAGTTTTGATGTGTGTAGCCTTTTCACTAATATCCCGGTCAACGAAACAATCGACATCGTAGTGGACGGTGTGTTACACCTCAGAAACTTCCATGGAATGAACCACAGACCGCTAAAAAGCCCTGAACATGCAGTGACAAACATAACTTTCAAGTTTGACTTTCAAGTTTGATGAGCATTATTATGAACAAATTGATGCACCAATAATGGCAGACGTCTTTATGAATGATTTCTACAGGAAATATATAGAAAACAGTGCTATAAAACCGGCAAAATACAAGAGATATGTGGATGACACTATGGTAGCTTTCAGCAGTCGAAAAGAAGATCTATTGAACTCCAAACACCCAAATGTAAAGTTTACTGTAGAAGGAGAAAGTAATGGAGTACTTTCCTTTCTTGGCGTATTTGTGTTAAACTCTGAAACCTCTGTTCAAACTAAAGTATACAGGAAACCCACAAATACGGGTTTATACAAAAAATGGTCTAGTCTTGTACCTGATAAATACAAAACCAATATTGTATATACATTTCTTCGCAGAGCATGGAATATTTGCAGTTCCTCTGAATTCTTTTCAGAAGAAGTCGGGAACGTAAAACGCTTGTTTGTTAAAAATGAATATCCGCCAAATGTGATAGATAAAGCAGTCTATGAGTTTATTGACCAACAATACAAAACCAAGCCAAACCCCAAATTCCGCCCTGAAAAGAAAAAAAACTTTTTGTAAAATTACTTTTCTTTGGTTTTTGCTACTGAACGACTTAGAAAAGAATTCAGATCCATTAACAAATTAATTCCATGTCTTAACATCATTGTTTGCTCTGATATATCTTGTATCGTAAGGCCTTATTTCAAATATAAAGACCATTTACCAAATAGAATGTGGTATTTGCCATATAAAATACATAGATGAGACAATTAGGCATGTCTCTCAGAGAATAGAAGTACATAACATATGTTCAAACCAATTTAAATATTCAGCATTGGGACAACATTGTTTATCTTTTGGTCACAGTCCAACAAAGAGCATCCACACTATGGTAGATTTCAGCAACACAGAGTATAAACTTAAAGTAAAGGAATCGCTCTTCATTTTTGAGCGCAAAACCAAATTGAATGTAAATGAGTGTTCAGTGCCACTCCGGCTTTTCAATGTTTAAACCAATGCTGCTTCGAACTGCTACATAAGTTATACCATGTACATAATGCTGAATTGTGTTCTATTTATTTTCTTAAACCATTGTACATATCAAACTCTATTGTCGCATATACCTGAGCTACTGATCTGATGTTTTAACACGTTTCCATACAATCACAATGGAACTGTATATACATAAGATGAGCTATCGCTCTCTTCCAAACAGCTTCATCAAGGTGACATGTAATTGTAATCACAATGTTAATATCTGGATGTCTGTTGACTGAATTGTTCTCACAAGGTTAATGTATAAAAGCTTCTGTAAACTGTATATATGTGTATTCGCCACTCTACCTGAGGAAAGAAAAAGTTTTTTCTCTGAAAGCTTGCAGTAAATATAGTCAAAATATACTTCTACAAAATTGTATCCGTCGTCATCTCTATTCTGGGATTAGTTAAACCCCTCCATAGGATATAAATTCAAACAAGTGACACACCATACCTCCCAACGAATTTGCGGACAGAGATGACTGTTTGGGCCCGCTGAATGGATTGATTTGAAGGAAGTCTCTGATCTCTTCATATTCAGAACTCCATATCCTATTGAATCGATTCAATGATTCCAGACGATGGATGGTGGATGACAGCGAGTTTTTCAGCTATTGTCATATACGCAAGATAAATGTTGATGGTTAATTACGTCACATCAGTCTTTCTCAATCAGGAAATTAATGCTACAAAATTTCAACGTATAGAGTGTACTACATTGCCAGGTGTAAAATAAGTCAATGTGGTAGACTGGTCTAGATACCCGGAGATAGAACTCTGTGATGTGGATCTTCACGAATCTGGTCATTAAAGAAAACCACGACGAACACTTTTCGGATGCCACCATACGCAAGATCTACTAATTCTACATTTATTCGTCCATTACTACGGTGAATATTGGTCAATAAATTATGCAGAGCATTTATGGAGAAACGGTGTGCTACATATTGATGAAATGAGAGAAAAACGTGGAGGAGTTATGATTATAGTCGGTCACTCTGACCGTAGAACAAGCTGTAATCTCATGAACAGTGTAGTGTTTGTTCAAGAGAGAAAATCGTGCTTCTTGGTGAAACTGTGTTCAAGACAGACGTGATTAATGAATAACTCGATCAGTCTCTGATGTTAGATATCTCAGCAAATGGACCACAAATCGTTAGAAACAGCTGGCTTGTGTCAATATATCATGCCTGTAGATACTCGATCACTGGTTTAAGAAGGACTTTATTAAGCTCTAAGACGACATGAGGCGCTTTCGTATGTTTTCATCCCCTGTCAGTATTGGCGTCAATTGGGATCAGCTTAGTTAACCTCTATGCCTAAGTCTCCTCGCGCGTAATAATGTTGAAGATCACAGTAATGACGATCAAGACGATATTATTATCAAAATATAACTGTGGGCATACTGGGAGTGATTTCATCTAACCGGACAATTTTTTAACCCTATCTGGCCTGGGCTTTTTGGGACCTGGGGGGGGGGGCGAAATGCACCCCCCCCCCCCTAATTATTTTTCTTACCCCTTGAGCTAGGGAGCTGAAACTTATCACACTATACCCTTGGGTCAAGCTTTACCAGAAAATGTAAAAAAATCCAAGATGGCCGCCTTGATGACGTCACAGTGACGTCATTTTAAAAAACAGCATTTTTTGTTCGATTTTTCAGTCAGATTTTCCGAATTTTTTATTTATGCAATTTCTCCACAAAAACTACGTGATAAATTAGTAAATATTAATGTGATGTGAAATAAAATAGATTTTGCCCGCTTTTCTTCGCGGAAAAGCAGAAATTTTGAAGAAATATGACAAAAACATCACTTTTCTGGGACCCCAAGTGGCCGCCATCATGAATTTTCCCATGATCCTCTGCTCGGGGGTCATGCAAATAGGCTCAAAATGACCCCAATATGATAAACTAAAAAGTCACGGAGTCTCAGCTTTACATTTTTTGTCGTTCCGGAGATAGCGCAGAAAGTTTGGTAGGGGGGGCCATTTCGCCCCCCCCCCCCCAGGCCAGGTAGGGTTAACCTTCTAGGCCAGTATGCCCCCCCCCCACCCCCCCACTACCAAACTTTCTATCTTGACCTCTGTATACCTAATGATAGTTGTCAGTGATTTTCATTCGACGATAGAACATCAAGATGGCCTGTTTACCGCTCCTCCCTTGCGAGAAACTGGCTTGTGTTTGGAATTATATTAATATGCGCCCGTTTCGGTTAGATCACCTGTCCTGTATGGCCAGCCACAGGTGATGAGTCCCCGACAAAACGAATCTTTCATGTCTCACTATTTGGTGCTAGTAGTGATTAGAGCATTCTGGATATGACTTGGACCTCAGATGGTTGTAAATGCCCCTGTCCTTGAAATAACCTCCCATAACTCAATGTAAAACCTTCACGGCAGGTCAATTACTACATCCTGCTGTGCATTTTGTCACTGAATACAAGAAACAAGGACTGCTCAGTTCCTCGCTTTGATGGGCCGACCAGTTACTTACAATGTGAAGCAATCGGTAACCCTATTACCATTTAAAATTCAAGAACGACGCATCTTGAGAAAGTGGTACCACATCCAAATAAAAAGGTTGTAATCACGTCATCACTATATGAACAAACTATTGAGCACAGCGTGTGATATGAATATAGGTTAGGTCAAGCCTGTACATTAAAGATTCGAAAGTCGCTTTCCCAGAATAATCATATCGGGAAAATTTTGCCATTGCATTTTACATGAGTTTTTTGGAGTGCGATATCCATGATGCAGAAAACGTGTACTACTTCTTAATGGAAAATTCCCTCAATTCCAATGAGAAATTTAGAACATTTATTCAGTCCCTTCTAAAGACCATTTTTTTTTGGTGAGGATTGGCTGGCGGTTCAACTTAACCCCCATTGGTACCAACTCTAAGATCGCGCCCTGATAGTATCTCAATATGTGTGACTTACAAGATTTGTCTAAGTCTGGACTGTGGCAAACTTAGGCAGAATGTTCATATCGTTCGCTAAACTTCAGAACTTCTGTCAGTAAATTCCCCATTAATTAATTTGGATTAATTAATCTGCGCCGGACAATGACTCCAGCTAGTTGCATTAAATAAAGTTTCGGCGACAGGTGGTCTAGATTTAATTGATTTCATTCAGCAGAACTGCTTATATTAATTGGAATGATGCTGTTTTAATTTATTCTGGTGCTTATAATGCGTGCTGAGTGTTGCTCATTACGACTTGAACTTCCTGGAGCCGATGCCAAGACTATTGATCGCGAGAAAAGAAGCTGTCGACAGCAACGCCGCGCATTACCCGTAAGATGATTGCATCACCCGTGCACCTTTCTCATCCCCCTACATTCACACGACACCATTTCCAGTATCATTGCACTACATTTGTACACAGTGGAACATATGCCCGCACGTAAGCACGGCACCTTAATGCTACTACTCTGATCATTTTATGGTATATAGTCCTATAAGTGTGATATGCATTTCACCATGCTAAGTTTCACGCTGAGTTCCACCTGTAGAATATAAAACTTGTAACAAACCGCCTGTACCGTAGTCTACTATGTTACAAATGTGGGCATCTGGAGTGGATAAGGCATATCGGTATACATTTGTTTCTGAATACAGAAATATGAACAACCTCTATTATATGGCGGCCCAAAAGGCCCTCGTTGAAAAATTGCGCAAATTGTGTCTGTGCACGATAGGCGAAAGCCGAACATGTTCCTAGAAATCTTGAAAGTAAAGTATGGTGTCCTTCGTCATTCCATTCATCATCTTAGAATTCACATTTCACAAAAACATTCACGACAAAACTTTACTGCCGCCAGACCATTCCAGTCACCGCCTGAGTGCAAGGTAAACAAGAGAAATGCAGTGACATACAGCCCAATTCCCTTTCAATCATATTTTTGTCGGAATAAACATATGTAAGTGGACTCCAAGATATTTTTGTTCTTAGCATTTTTATCGATCAGGAATCTGGCAAGTGACGGATTTATCGAGCAGGTCTAAGCGGTGACCATCTTCAAAGTAATGATGGTATCGTATACGTAGATATTTATCATGTTATAACAAAGTACTCTGCTTGTCCAACTATAAACAGATTACATGCGTCCCAACTCTGACCAGCCATGTAGAGCAGAAGCAGAATGAACGTGATAGGTCAATCGTGATAAGATGAGACAATCGCGACAATCGCCCACGTGTTGGCGGTACAGTTGTCTAATTCGGATAAGGACTAATCAAGGATATCAATGCATCAATGATATGAATAATATATGCATAGAGCGTCACAAAGTATAAAATAAAGGACAGGAGAGCTCCGACATGTGTATAGTCCTATGTTATCGGGACGATTTGAAAGTTTCAGCGTAAGATCGGGCATCTAGTTGAGAGCTGTCGTCCATAAAGAAAGCTTACCATGGCACCAAAAGTAGTAGTATAAGAGCATTTGAACGCTAATTGACCTCAGAAATTTGCATATGACCTCTGTGACGTCACGCGACAGCCAATCAGAAGCGAGTATTCTGTCACATGGGGTCATTGTGGTGGGGTGGTGGATGGTGGGTTTAAGATGGCGGTTGTGGTGGGGTGGTGGATGGTGGGTTTAAGATGGCGGTTGTGGTGGGGTGGTGGATGGTGGGTTTAAGATGGCGGTTGTGGTGGGGTGGTGGATGGTGGGTTTAAGATGGCGGTTGTGGAAATTTGCATATTAGGGAGGTCACGGGAGGGTCACAGAGGTCAAGTGCAGTATAGTTCCCGCAGAAAGACCAAAAGCTACCTCCAATCCAGGAGAGTTCCAATTGCTGCAGGGGATGTATTCAGGATGTATTCATCCGCGGTGATGCGGTCTGACCGCGGTTTTGGCGGTGATTCGGTCTCGGGAAAAAGCTTCCGCGGAGAAAAAGTAGTCCCTAGATAAAATGGTCCGATGGGGTCGAGTGAGGTATCAAAGTGAAGTTTATGTGAAGGGGCATCTAATGGGCTGGGTGTGTGGGGTTGAACTATCGGCATTCTGCGCATGCGCGGTGGCCGAAGGGTATGAAAATAGACGTTTTGGAGCCAGGGGAGCCCCTAATGGTCCAATCGGGTCGAGTGAGGTATCAAAGTGAAGCATTCGTGAAGGAACATCTGATGGGCTGGGTGTGGGGTTGAACTATCGGCATTCTGGGCATGCGCGGTGGCCCAAGGGTATGAAAATAGACGTTTTTGAGCTAGGGGAGCCCCTAATGGTCCGATGGAGGCGTATGAGGTATCAAAGTGAAGCATTCGTGAAGGGGCATCTAATGGGCTGGGTGTGGGGTTGAACTATCGGCATTTTGCGCATGCGCGGTGGCCGAAGGGTATGAAAATAGACGTTTTGGAGCCAGGGGAGCCCCTAATGGTCCAATCGGGTCGAGTGAGGTATCAAAGTGAAGCATTCGTGAAGGGGCATCTAATGGGCTGGGTGTGGGATTGAACTATCGGCATTCTGCGCATGCGCGGTGGCCCAAGGGTATAGAAATAGACGTGTTGGGATGTAGGGGAGCCCCTAATGGTCCAATGGGGTCGAGTGAGGTATCAAAGTGAAGCATTCGTGAAGGGACATCTGATGGGCTGGGTGTGGGGTTGAAATATCGGCATTCTGCGCATGCGCGGTGGACCAAGGGTATGGAAATAGACGTTTTGGCATCTAGGGGAGCCACTAAGGCTCCGATGGGGTCGAGTCAGGTATCAAAGTGAAGCATTCGTGAAGGGGCATCTGATGGGCTGGGTGTGGGGTTGAAATATCGGCATTCTGCGCATGCGTGGTGGCCCAAGTGTATGAAAATAGACGTTTTGGCATCTAAGGAAGCCCCTAAGGGTCCGATGGGGTCGAGTGAGGTATCAAAGTGAAGCATTCGTGAAGGGGCATCTGATGGGTTGGATGTACGGTAGGAATATCATGCGCAGACAGCAATGCGGAGCTCTCGGCCAATCAGAAGCGAGTATTTCGAATCCGTCACAGAGCTCTCAGCCAATCAGAAGCGAGTATTTTGACCCGGTGCATTATGGGACATATCCAAGATGGCGGCACGTATGTTCAAGATGGCGACAGATTACATGCGTCCCAACTCTGACCAGCCATGTAGAGCAGAAGCAGAATGAACGTGATAGGTCAATCGTGATAAGATGAGACAATCGCGACAATCGCCCACGTGTTGGCGGTACAGTTGTCTAATTCGGATAAGGACTAGTCACGGATATCAATGCATCAATGATATGAATAATATATGCATAGAGCGTCACAAAGTATAAAATAAAGGACAGGAGAGCTCCGACATGTGTATAGTCCTATGTTATCGGAACGATTTGAAAGTTTCAGCGTAAGATCGGGCATCTAGTTGAGAGCTGTCGTCCATAAAGAAAGCTTACCATAGCACCAAAAGTAGTAGTATAAGAGCATTTGAGCGCTAATTGACCTCAGAAATTTGCATATGACCTCTGTGACGTCACGCGACAGCCAATCAGAAGCGAGTATTCTGTCACATGGGGTCATTGTGGTGGGGTGGTGGATGGTGGGTTTAAGATGGCGGTTGTGGTGGGGTGGTGGATGGTGGGTTTAAGATGGCGGTTGTGGTGGGGTGGTGGATGGTGGGTTTAAGATGGCGGTTGTGGTGGGGTGGTGGATGGTGGGTTTAAGATGGCGGTTGTGGAAATTTGCATATTAGGGAGGTCACGGGAGGGTCACAGAGGTCAAGTGCAGTATAGTTCCGGCAGAAAGACCAAAAGCTACCTCCAATCCAGGAGAGTTCCAATTGCTGCAGGGGATGTATTCAGGATGTATTCATCCGCGGTGATGCGGTCTGACCGCGGTTTTGGCGGTGATTCGGTCTCGGGGAAAAAGCTTCCGCGGAGAAAAAGTAGTCCTAGATAAAATGGTCCGATGGGGTCGAGTGAGGTATCAAAGTGAAGCTTATGTGAAGGGGCATCAAATGGGCTGGGTGTGGGGTTGAACTATCGGCATTCTGCGCATGCGCGGTGGCCGAAGGGTATGAAAATAGACGTTTTGGAGCCAGGGGAGCCCCTAATGGTCCAATCGGGTCGAGTGAGGTATCAAAGTGAAGCATTCGTGAAGGAACATCTGATGGGCTGGGTGTGGGGTTGAACTATCGGCATTCTGGGCATGCGCGGTGGCCCAAGGGTATGAAAATAGACGTTTTTGAGCTAGGGGAGCCCCTAATGGTCCGATGGAGGCGTATGAGGTATCAAAGTGAAGCATTCGTGAAGGGGCATCTAATGGGCTGGGTGTGGGGTTGAACTATCGGCATTTTGCGCATGCGCGGTGGCCGAAGGGTATGAAAATAGACGTTTTGGAGCCAGGGGAGCCCCTAATGGTCCAATCGGGTCGAGTGAGGTATCAAAGTGAAGCATTCGTGAAGGGGCATCTAATGGGCTGGGTATGGGATTGAACTATCGGCATTCTGCGCATGCGCGGTGGCCCAAGGGTACGGAAATAGACGTGTTGGGATGTAGGGGAGCCCCTAATGGTCCAATGGGGTCGAGTGAGGTATCAAAGTGAAGCATTCGTGAAGGGACATCTGATGGGCTGTGTGTGGGGTTGAAATATCGGCATTCTGCGCATGCGCGGTGGACCAAGGGTATGGAAATAGACGTTTTGGCATCTAGGGGAGCCACTAAGGGTCCGATGGGGTCGAGTCAGGTATCAAAGTGAAGCATTCGTGAAGGGGCATCTGATGGGCTGGGTGTGGGGTTGAAATATCGGCATTCGGCGCATGCGTGGTGGCCCAAGGGTATGAAAATAGACGTTTTGGCATCTAGGGAAGCCCTTAAGGGTCCGATGGGGTCGAGTGAGGTATCAAAGTGAAGCATTCGTGAAGGGGCATCTGATGGGTTGGATGTACGGTAGGAATATCATGCGCAGACAGCAATGCGGAGCTCTCGGCCAATCAGAAGCGAGTATTTCAAATCCGTCACAGAGCTCTCAGCCAATCAGAAGCGAGTATTTTGACCCGGTGCTTTATGGGACATATCCAAGATGGCGGCACGTATGTTCAAGATGGCGACACATCCGGTGTCGAAAACTGGCCATTTCGTCGGGATGTGGTCACCTAGTGTCGAAAACTGGACCCTGTATGGGTCCCGCTAGACGTTTTGGAGCTAGGGGCGCCACTAATGGTCCAATGAACAAGTGTGTGACGTCACTTCCGGTTGGGGTGAAAGGGGCGTGACCTCTGGCCATGTCTAGACTTGTCTGTGTCTGTCATGTACTGGGGGTTTTTTTCTCTACAATGGCGTTCACGTGGTGTGGTGGGTCTGCGCAAGTGTGTCACGTCACTTCCGGTTTTCACTAAAACGATCTCCAACTTTTCCGGCCCCGGCGGGCCCCGGCCCCCCACCGCAGCGCGCGCGCGCGGGTTCTCCGGCCGCAGCGCGCGCGCGCGCGCGCGGGTTCTGCGACAGTGCGCGGCATCACCGGCAGCGCGCGGATGCATATGCCATTGTGGAAAACCCCCACAGACAGGTCAGTACATGCATTCCTATGATGTTCACGCATAATAAAAATGTAATCTGGGTTGTTGTTGCTCCCTTTTTTGGACTAACCCATCAGAATAGTACGTATCACGGACTACACCCGTAGAGCTACATCTGGTCTATAAAACACGTCCCTCTGGATCCTACACCTTCATTTCTACAGAGCCATGACGGAGATCCAGCCCCATGCGACTCGCATTTTACAGCATGCCACCGTGGTGAATTCATTCACGGATTACCGAGCAGTGGTCCGGTCCATGTTTGCAGATGGCGACGACAACGAGGGACGACGCCAGATCCTGAACGAGTTCACAGAAGCGGTCCTCCACAGAGTGCACTCGATGGAGAGGCGCGCCATCACTCACCACTACTGGACTATGACAGCCATCCTTGATGCTCGGGCTATGGACCACGAGCGCTCACGCCGGAACCAGCACCGGCTGGTTGGCCTCATACCAGTCTGTGCCCTATTGACCCTGGCGCTGTGGTATTGACACTATAAATACCAGGGTCAGACAGAGTGTGTGTCATTTACCCTTAGTCATTGGGTCAACCGTGTCACCGAGAGACCTACCCATAAATACGAGAGACAGACAGAGTGTGTGTCATTCACCGTTCGACATTTAGAGCAAGCATGTCATCCGACCTACGAGCCATTCTGCCCCTTCCCCCCCGGGTGGGGTTACACGTCTATGAAGATAAAGTCACCCTGGTGGAAGACCGTGGAGATATTTGCTGGGCGCCCGCTGAGACCTTATCGAATACGGTGACGCTACCTCGTGACGGCTGGACCAAATTTAAACGGGTGTTGAGCGGCAAGCTCGACGGAAACCTCATCCACATAGACAATGCCATCTACGTATACCGTGCAACCTTCTTCCTACGCCTGGGCCGCTACCAAGACCCTACGCGAGGCTTCACCCTAGACCCCGATCTGTGGTCAGCCTTGGAGAAAGTGGTGCTTATTGTGGACCAGCTGTTTACACCGGACGAGCGATCATCACACCAGTTGGGGTGGGCTCGTGCTATTGAGGACGCGCTGGCTGAACCCCATGAACAACTACATGAACCCGACGACGACGATGCCATTGATTACCCGGCTAGACTCAGTTAGCCCAGTGATATGACCACCTGATCCTTTTGATCTCACGGGGTTCTCCCTATAAATACGAGAGACAGTGAAATCTGGTACCATTCACGTACTGACCATGACGGAGCATATAGTACTGGCGTATTTCAGCTTGACCCCCGAGGTTTTCCTGCACGTGTATGCGGATAAGGTCGATATCATGGAGGAGGTGGGAGACATCTGTGATGCGGACCCTACACAACCGCGCCCGGCTCAAATTCGTCTGTCCCGGAGGGCTGGACCAAATTCAAACGGGTGTTGTCTGGTGAACTGGACGGCGATCTCATCCACTTGTGTCACGATGTGTACATCCGACGCGGCCCTTTCTTTGCTCAATTGGCTCGGCTAGATGGGGGTACAGTGCATTTTACCCTTCACCCTGATCTATGGTCTGCATTGGAAGATGCCGTGGTAGATGTGGATCAAGTGCTTATCAAGCGGTCATCAGACGAGTTGGACCGGTCATTTACCATGGACACTGTGGAAGCCCACGAAGAAAATCAGAAAGAAACACCGGCCCAAGATATACCCGTTATAAATAAACGATAGAGCCAGGGTCCATCATCATTTTGTCACCATGAATCGCTGGGAGAAGGTGTTGGATAACTTATACTACAGTCCCGACAGTCCGGCAGCCTATAGTGCATTGTCGGCTCTCTATCGAGCGGCCAAACCCCAGGGGACACAACGTGCCCAAGTCCGAGATTGGTTAAGAAAACAAGACACCTATACCTTACATCGAGCTGTCCGTCGACATTTTCCACTGAACCGGGTCATCGTGGGAGGAATAGATGCCCAGTGGCAAGCGGATTTGGTCGATATGAGCGCCTTTGCCAAACACAACGATGGGAATCGGTATATCTTGAGCGTGCATCGATATCCTATCCAAGTATGCGTGGGTGGTACCCATCCGGACGAAAACGGGGGCAAATCTCATAGCGGCGTTCAAAGGCATCTTCAAGACCGGGCGCAAACCTTTGTATTTGCAAACCGACGAAGGCACGGAATTCCTCAACAGACCGTTCCAAGCCTTTCTCAAGAAACAGAAGGTGTTTTTCTTCCATACGTACAACGAGATCAAGGCTTCCGTGGTGGAGAGGTTCAACAGGACATTCAAAGGCCGCATGTATAAATATTTCACCTATAAGAATACAAGGCGGTACATCGATGTTCTCCCGAAACTGGTGAGGGGGTTACAATCGAGCCTATCATCGAAGTATAGAGAGAGCCCCCATTACCGTGACCCAACGCAATGAAGCCCAAGTCCGGCGTGTCTTGTACCCCAGGCCATCGCAGCGAATGACGAAGGCGGTGTACAAGGTCGGGGACCCTGTACGGATCAGTAAAGTCAAGGGCAAGTTCGAGAAAA
>JAVTVY010015575.1:0-66705 GCA_036873755.1 Hanleya hanleyi
CCATGCGAAGAATGTGGTCGGCTTTTCAAACTGACCAGTCAGTTGCTGCGACACCAACGCACACGACACCCTGTTCGGCAGCCACGTTTGCAGGTAGAAGAGCCCATAGGCATCAATATCGAAACAGGGGGAACTCCCACCCATCGCACGAGGGACGATGATGATGTCGCCTTAATTCAACAGTCAAATTCCGACGACAAGACCTTGGGCCAGATTTTGTACGACGTGGAGGGTAAAGTACACTTCGTGGACGAACCCATAAATGTTTCCATCGATCTGTCACACGAAGACCATCCAGTGAGTGACATTTATCGGCGCCATTGGCCCATGATCCGGCACTGTTTCTACCGTCATCGCCCTATTCAAGATGTCTACAATTTCCGACTGACTGACCTCACCCGACTACGCAACTACGTGGAAGCCATCTTCAATGACCAAGCTACGTCCTTCAAATTAAATCTGGCTTTTGGCTATGTGCTGCAGCATAAGGACACAGACCAAGCCCGATATTTTTACCCGAGCAGTAACATCCGGGTATTTGACCAACCGTTTACCATCATTAACCGGGCGTCGCTAGAGACGATGCTGGAGAAACTGGACACCGTGGATCCCTTGGAATGGACCCAACAACAACGCCCCAACACCAAGTGGACAGTGGAGAGTGTGACCAATGTAACGTTTTTCGTTACCAAGCTGACCGACCACCCCCATCGGCTGAATGCGTCACTCATGCACTGATGAATACCATAACATGCCGTACATACTCTATATGTCTACATGTTGGTCGTTGACGTTACGGAGGTGACCGAAGAGACACGGAGATTACCGAAGATGTCACGGCTCGGCCTTCGACTTGGGGATAGTTGAACTGAGTGTGCTAAAAATAGATCACCAGCTAGCGTGCTATAAAAGGGAGGCGGCCTGGCCGTTTCATCAGACAATCTGTCAACCACCAAGATGTTCACTTGCACAACTTGCCAGAAGATGTTTACTCGTCTAGATAAGTGACGACGCCACGAGGCCTCCACCCACAACGATGCCCGGTATCCTTGTATAATCTGCGCACGGTCATTCAATCGGAAGGATAATTTACTGCGCCATGAGAGGGTACTCCACGCGGGTGCGACAGTACTATGTAATGATTGTGGTCGACTCTTCAAACGAGTAGGTCAGTTAGTCGGACCCAGACGGTTTAGACGGCACCAACGTTTGAGGCATGCCCCGTCTCTACGGTTTGGGCGACAACTTTCCACTAAAGAGGAGCCGCGGAAGGTCAGACCCAGTGAAGATGAACCCGGAGAGACGAACGCCACTGGTGATGCGATGACGCAGAGCCTGCCTATACCCACGGTCCAGGACGGCCTGGATATCCAGCCGGACCCCTCCGTTACGGTTTCGAGTCATACGCCTGACAACATCGAACATTTTCTGGACGAGCCCATAAATGTTCCTAGCGATCTCTTACAGGACGCCCAGCCAGTGAGTGACATTTATCGGCGTCACTGGTCCATGATACGGCACTGTTTCTACCGTCATCGGCCTATTCAAGATATCTACAATTTCCGACTGACCGACCTCGCCCGTCTACGCAGCTACATGGAAGCCATCTTCAATGACCAAGCTACGTCCTTCAAATTGAATCTGGCGTTTGGTTATGTGCTGCGGCATAAGGAGACAGACCAAGTCCGATACTTTTACCCGAGCAGTAATATCCGGGTATTTGACCAACCGTTTACCATCATTAACCGAGTGTCGCTAAAGACGATGCTGGAGAAACTGGACACCGTGGATCCCTTGAAATGGGCCCAACAACAACGCCCCAACACCAAGTGGACAGTGGAGAGGGTGACCAATGTTACGTTCTTCGTGACCAAACTACGGAATATTGCCATCGGGTGAATGTATTCACCCATGCACTCATAGATACTCAGAATGCACAAACATGTATCTGAGGATATGTTGCCTCAACGGTATCCTGGCCTGCCCGACGATGATTAGAATAAACGGTTCAGATGGCACTTTCTGAAATGGAGACTTCTGATTGGACAAGAATACATCTAACGGACAGCAACGAATATGAAACATGCAAATGGTGGCCTCTGATTGGATAAGAATCTTCTTGAATTGTAAATATATCCAACGCGGCTCCCCCAGCGTGGGTGTGATGTAACATTGGGAAAAATAAAATATATGAAAAAAACTTCTTGTTGTTGTTGTTCTCTCATGTGTCATCCTTGTTGTTGTTGCTGTTGTTGTTCTCTCTCCGGTCTATATCATGGCGTTATGTTAGAGTGTTAAGGTGTAACGACGAGCGTTGACGGGCATCACTGCATTTCGAAGAATTAGTGACAATCCCATGGAATATCAGAGCCTTTGATCTATTTCACCAGGGCGTTGAAGCATTAAGAATGGTGTTGGTGGGCGTTGCTACAAGATGACACCTCACACGGTCCATTTGGACCACGGATGGTCCATCTCTACACCAAATACCTCCTTTCACTGCCCCAAAATGCTCACTTTCGCTACTACTCCTACTGATGACGTCACCAATGACGTCACAGATGACGCGAACATACCTCAAATCGAGGTCTGTACGTCGAAAACTACAAGATGACACCCCACACGACGCATTCGGACCAAGGATGGTCCATCTCTACCCCAAATACCTTCCTTCACTGCCCCAAAATGCTCACTTTCGCTACTACTCGTACTGATGACGTAACCAATGACGTGACAGATGCTGTGAACAGCCCCCAAATCGGGGTCTACACCCTGAGAGCTACAAAATGACACCTCCCAGGACGCATTCGGACCAAGGATGGTCCATCTCTTCACCAAATACCTTCCTTTCACTGCCCCAAAATACCCACTTTACTTACTACTCGTACTGATGACGTCACCGATCACGTCACAGGTGACGTGAACAGACCTCAAATCGGGGTCTACACCCCGAGAGCTACAAGATGACACCTTCCAGGACGCATTCGCAGCGCGGATGGTCCATGTCGACCGCAAATACCTTCATGTACTGCCCCAAAATGGTCACTTTACTTACTACAACCAACTGCGCATGCGCAGATTAACGCGACTTGCTCTTAAAAACACACCATTCTGACTCTAACCCACACAAGCTTCACTTTGACACCTTCCACGACCTATTCGGACCCATAGCGGTCCATCTCTACCCCAAACACCTTCATGTACTGCCCCGAAATGGCCACTTTACTTAATACAATCAACTGCGCATGCGCAGATTGACGCGACTTGCATTTAAAAACACGCCATTCTGACTCTACCCCACACAAGCTTCACATTGATACCTCACACGACCCATTCGAAGCGTGATTAGCCCATCTCTACACCAAATAACATCCTTCACTGCTAAAAAATGCCCACTTTCGCTACAACTTGTACTAATGACGTCACCAATGACGTCACAGATGCTATAAATATCCCTGAAATCAGGGTCTATACTCCGAGAGCTACAACATGATACCCCACACGACGCATTCGCAACGCGGATGGTCCATCTCTACACCAAATACCTTCCTGCACTGCCCAAAAGGCTCACTTTCGCTAATACTCCTACTGATGACGTCATCGATGACGTCACAGATGCTTCGGGCATGCCTCAATTCGGAATGTACACCCCGAGAGCTACAAAATGACACCTCGCACGACGCATTCGGACTTGCAACGATCTTGTGAAGAAGGATTCCATGGTATGATGAAGGTAGTTCTATATTGATATGCACCAGTTTATTTTCAAAAGAGGAAAATAAACGAGTGAAGCTTACGAAATAACTTGGGTGTTTATTATTAGTAGCCTGTTCATTGTGTAACCATATACCCTGAGATTATTAGTCAGAGCAGAAAATTATCTGATCATTCTCACATATCCGACGGCTTAAGAGCTCAGGGGCACGTTTAACCGTTTCTGAAGAGTATTGTTAAAGTCCCCGTGGAAAGATCACTCCGACCTTGCCTGTCTACGGAATTATTACACAATAAATATGTTTGTCCCACGATGGAAACGAAGCAGTTAATTTAGAGCTGCTAATAGAATCTCCATTCTTGATGTTGAAGAGAAGAATACATTCATTAAGCTATCACCAGTCTAAAATATGGTCTGGAAACAATTTGAAGCTAAGATGAGAAATCAAATGTTTTCAGCAGATTCCGTGTATAACTTTCTGTGTTTTGTGTGCTATTGGGAATTAGCCGAACGGTGCATGGCCTCATAATACACTTTCACGTTTAAATTCGCTTATAGTGTTGTATTGTAGAATCAACAAAACCCACAAACTATACAGTGTTCAGTTTGGACTATTTATGTTTTTGTCAGAACCACATTTACCCGAGAATATGACGCTGTAACGCTGTCTTGAATGAGAAACTCTTCTGATAAATAAGTTCGTACTAAATGGATGTCATTTTGATATCCACCCGCAAGATCTAGTTTGTTACACACATACAATGGTCTACAACGAGTGCGATGATAAAACAACGCTGATATTGTGTTTTATGTAAAGGAAGAGCACAATGATGAACGTGGCTCATCAAATCGCCAAAATGATATTGGAACTAGAAAAAGTAGACATTTGATTGTAAACTACTTGTTATAAGTTGTCTGTATAAACAAGCTCGGGCTCTAATTGATCCAGTTGTATATACGAGTTGTCATCGTTGGGATAATGGAACTATAGATCACGGTAAAATTTAATTATATATCTATACTCAGACGTTGTTTTTGGTTATATCAAGCGCTATAGAATTACATATTCTCCTTCTCCCGACGTCCTTATTTAGTTCCGAAACTTTTTACCTATTTTGTCTGAATATAGCTATTGTCTCTCGCGCATTAAAATTGAGCTAGATCAGGAATATATGGTTTTGACAAAAACATAAATAGTCCAGACTGAACTTGAATAATTTGTGCGTTTTGTTTTCTCTTTGTCCCAAAAGTATGAAAAATCATCGAAAGTTGCATTTTTGTTTTGTTTTTTGCATGAATGTACGAATGGGAAGTTAAAAGCAAACTTAGGGTGAAAGGTCAAGTTCATTGGTCATAATAATTGAAAATCATTGAAAAAAGTGAATGGATTTACACGTTTAAAACTAGTGTTGAAACTTACTCGTAAAGTGTTGAAATATAACTCTTTAAGTGTGTCCACAGGGACAACATTATACCAACTGGGTGATCAGCTTCATCGACAATATTGCAAAGTCACAGACAGCCGAAATGGCATTAAATATTTACATATGTGACGGGTAGGAATTGTACTATTAAATGGCATTCATTTTTTCGTCTGGGAATTGGTCTAGTCCGAGTTGTCTCCCTTGCAACACAGCGAATAGATGGGATTGGAATGATACGAGAGCTGGAGATGTACATGTATATAAAAACTAGTGATATATGTGACGGGTAGGAATTGTACTATTAAATGTCATTCATTTCAGTCATATATTCATTGTTAGGAGTACTTATAATATAGATTTGTCTATGCAGGGCATTTGGCCGTAGGCCGGTAAGTGGAGTCGACCCCTAAGCGAACAGCTGTTGCGTTGCCATGAACAACGAGACGTAAAATGGCGGACAACTCAACATTCATTGATCACTTCGGTCTCTAATTTGTTCGCCTCCACAATTTAGTAGCGTGCTAAATTAATTCAAATTGTGTCTATTAGTCGTGTAAAGTGCTGCGGACTTAGTTGCCATGATTTCTTCGACACGCTGTTCCAGGAGTATGTTTTCCTCCGCCATAAGGATATCACATAATTCATCCACATGCTCCATCTCATCAATCAAACGAATACGGTACTTGGCAAGCCGTACTAAAAATAATGATGATGACATGACTATGGGCTGGTGAAAAACTATTACGGAGTAATAGTCTAGTGAATTGGCACTGGTAAAATCGAAAAAAGTAAATGGATGGCTGTGCTGGCTGCGTGGCTGGCTGGCTGGCTGGCTGGGAGACAGGTCAGGTAAGTCATTTGCATATTTTCAGCGGACAACAGACCGCCATCTTGAAAACGACCACCCTAACATACAAAAACAAGCCACCATCTTGAAAACGACCACCCCTAACACACACAAACATGCCGCCATCTTGAACATATGCAAATGAGAGCTGGGGATCGGGAAAGTGACATGCTGGGGATAGGGAAAGTGAAATTGGCCGCCATCTTGAAACACACCATCCCTAACACACACAAACAAGCCACCATCTTGAAACCGACCACCCCCACCCTACAAAAACAAGCCGCCATCTTGAACATATGCAAATGAGGGCTGGGGAAAACCCATAACACACACAAACAAGCCGCCATCTTGAAAACGACCACCCCCACCCTACAAAAACAAGCCGCCATGTTGAAACCGACCACCCCCACCCTACAAAAACAAGCTGCCATCTTGAACATATGCAAATGAGGGCTGGGGAAAACCCATAACACACACAAACAAGCCGCCATCTTGAACACGACCACCCCCACCCTACAAAAACAAGCCGCCATCTTGAAACCGACCACCCCCACCCTACAAAAACAAGCCGCCATCTTGAACATATGCAAATGAGGGCTGGGGAAAACCCATAACACACACAAACAAGCCGCCATCTTGAATACGACCACCCCTAACCTACAAAAACAAGCCGCCATCTTGAATACGACCACCCCTAACATACAAAAACAAGCCGCCATCTTGAATCCGACCACCCCTAACCTACAAAAACAAGCCGCCATCTTGAATCCGACCACCCCCACCATACAAAAACAAGCCGCCATCTTGAAACACACTTTCAGTGCAAGTGCACTCATAGGCCACGCCCCCAACCCCCTCGCTCCGCCCAAATAACCCCCTCGCTCCGCCCCAAAATGACGTCAAAAAAGGTTCTCGCGCATGCGCAATTGAGGGCTGTAGCTAGTTAATCCACTCTCCCTACTACTTACACCCGAATCAAAAACATTATTTTTTCTTTCTTAAAATGAATTGATCACTTATAATTATAAAATTGAGACTCTGAGTGAACGTCGCTTTTAGCAATATTTCAATCATATCACGACGAACCAAGTAAGCCCCACCCAGCCACGAGAGACTGAACTGTTATTTTGTCCCTGATTTCTGTCCAATTTGAAGCAGGCTACAGATTGCAAATTGTTCGGTAATCCGAATGCTTTCGTCGGCAAAATAAGGAGAACCGTTGACATTAGAACCTTTATTTTTGGCATGAAGGTGCATTAGGGGACTCTTACCAAGAAGTTCTGAGATGACCTACTTTTGATGAAAATTTCTGGTGATTTTTGATGAAAATCACTGGTGATTCTGACTTGGGCAGTGCCCATCTTAATATAGGCAGAATTTCAACCGGGGGTGGGAATTTCCAAGAGTTCAGTTCGCGTCGGAGTCCTAATGCATGACTTCGTAGGTCCTTTGACGTTAGTCACACTGCTCATGTACATTATTGAAAAAAAAATCTCACGTGTTATACATGTATATATGCTGATATATATGGCCTACCGAAAAATGTGATGTGAATTTTCGGCGAAAAAACTTTTTATTTTCGTGTGTACACTGCGAAAAATATTGTGTTGAAACCATTTTAGCACCAAAATTGTGTTGAAAATAACACAATTTGTGTTAGAATCAACACTAATTTGTGTTGAACTCAACACAATTGTTTAACACAAAACCATGTGTTTTCGGAGTGTAATTCACGAAATGCATGAGGTGTGGGGGGGGGTGAGGGGGAGGGATTGGAGTCGACGTTTCTTTCTTGTCCTGGACCAAGGATAACCTAATACATATGACAAACTTTTGTGTTCTGAGCTTGAAACGAAAATTGTATGCAAATATCTTCCCGTGATCGAAATAAAATTGAACGAATTTGATGTCGGGAAAATCTTTCGTGTAACTGTTAAGACACCCCACGCCATACCCCGCGTATCTTCGACAGACCATCGGTGAAATAAATTCATGCAGCTTACCGAGAAAATTTTACTTTTGAAGCATTGCCTTTCAGACTGTGTTATTAGTCCATTAGAATTTGAAATATCACGGGAGAGGGTCTCCAGCCCTTTCCGCTGGAGAGCGCAGTCAATGGTCAGAACCAACCACCTCGCTGGGGTCTAATAATATCCCAGCCACCAGTCAGATTTTTGGACAGGATTCCCCATGTTTGTCGAACATTTCGATTACTTTTCAAGTCTGATTATACCTCTGTTGACATAGCGTTAAAAAGAATAATTTGGACATTATTTTCCCTGTTTATCTGGACAGAGCATATGAAAAGTAGTTCGCTGGTCCGTGTACAGTTCAATTTTCGATTTTCGTTTTTGGTTTCTCAAAATCAAAAATTGAAATTTGACCGTCAATTTTCAATTTTCGTTTTTTGTTTCTGTAATCTCAAAATCAAAAGTTGAAATTGACCGTCAATTTTCAATGTTCGTTTTTTGTTTTTGTGATCTTAAAATCAAAAATTGAAATTTGACCGTCAATTTTCAATTTTTGATTCTGGAATTACAAAAACAAAAAACGAAAATTGATATTTGACAGTCAATTTTTAATTTTCGTTTTTCGTTTTGCTTAACGCAAAAATGAAAATCAAATATTGAAAATTGCCTCGACTTGTCCGTTTTTCGTTTTTTGATTTTAACTTTGACGTATCAATGTTAAGTTCGCACGAGGACGGGTTATGATGTCGCTTCCTGTATGACGAGTTGAATAGAAAACGCAAATCGTGTCGTATAAGAGGTGTGGAGCGTGAGAGGCATGTGGCCCACCAGGCCATCCTCGGGAGCCAGTGTATTGGTCGATTTGTTAGGGTATATGCATTGCCTTGGTTAGTTGCCCACGGTAGTTCTGGATAAAACAAAGATCGAGGGGTATCCTCTAAATCAACCCAATTATTGAACAGGCTCAGCATGCTCATTACGCCAAACCACTAGCTGCAATGTTTGAGATGTGACATCGCTGGCATAACTTTGATGTCAGGCTGAAATCGTCACCGAGAGTCGAAGCAAAAACCGCCGGCTTGGGATACCGACATGCTAATTCAAAATAACCTCGGGGGATGAAATGTTCGAGATTGAGGCAAGGACTCAAAAACTCACTCGAATCACCAAAAATGTCCGGGTAAACCCTGTGAGAGGATTCACGATTTACATGGACTTGTGAAGATGCACCAGACAGGTCTGGATAGGTGGCATCCCGCAGTTGTCATTGGTTATTGGCATTGAGGCCTGAGCCAATCAGGACGCAGTCTTAGATTTTCTCATTTCTAAAAATAGATGTTTAGAGCGCTACAAAAGCGAACAGCATTCATGCACACAACCGCTATTTGTTACTGATTTGAAATATAGTATTCATAAAGATACCAACAAAGATTTAATACCAATAAGAGTAAGCATCGCGGTGATGGGCCGCGAAATCCGTGTATGGCCAGCGTTCCGTAAACCACCATTTCAAACAAGCACACAAACGTCACGTTTGATGACAGATGTCTGACTGCTTCAACGCTTTAGGTACAATCTTCATTCTTTATTGTTGGGACCTGGATCGTTGGAGCGTTCACATGCCCGTCAACGTTCAGCGTCAAAAACGCTGCAACGCTTTAAGTGCGGGTGTCAAAAGCTTCAACGCATCGACGCGGGAAGTTCCTTTTGGGGTTATGATTAGGGTACCCACGTATTTAATATTTTACCCTACTTTAATGAAACTTATATGTGTATCAACCCTGCTGTTCTCCATATAATGCTTCACACCTACTGCACGAATGCCTACTCACTTCTGGACATGCGCAGTTGGCCCATTATAATCTAGCTCGAATGCCTGGCTCCAGGGATCTATAGTGTGGTGACACTCCCATATCTTTCCCCTACTGGCTTTCCATATTGTGCTCCACACCTGCCTAAACAATCCGATTTGCGCTTTCCATACTACTCCGCGGACCGAAAGTGACATCATAAGCCTTGCGCGTGCGCAGTTAACATTGATGCGTCAAAGTTAAAATCAAAAAACGAAAAACGGACAAGTCGAGGCAATTTTCAATATTTGATTTTCATTTTTGCGCAAAGTAAAACGAAAAACGAAAATTGAATGTCAAATTTCAATTTTTGATTTTGAGAAACCAAAAACAAAAAACGAAAATTGAATTGTGCAAGGTTACACGGACTTTCGCTCATGTGCAGTTCCTGTGCAAAACTGAAGAAGTTGTTCGTCCGGATTCAAACTGAACCGTGCGTACGTGAGTTTTCCCCTATACGTCATTATAGCAACGTATCAGCTTCCGCTATTGGAGTCAGGGATGATAAATGAGCCTGTGAAATGGAGCATGGGCTGTGGGGAGGATGGGCCAGAACTGATATTGACCTTCGATTCCCTCCCGCCTCCCCCTTACACACAACAAAAATCACCATTTAACCCTATCTGGCCTGGCCTTTTAGGACATGTCCAGGCCTGGATAAGGGCCATTTCCCCCCCCCCCTCCCCCCCTTCCCCCTAATTATTTTTCTTACCCCTTGAGCTACGGTCTAAAACTTACCACACTACATAGTTGGGTGAAGCTCTACCAGAAAATGTTAAAAAAAAAAAATCCGACATGGTCGCTTTGATGACGTCACAGTGACGTCATTTTCAAACACGCCATTTTTGGGTCGATTTTTCGGTCAGATTTTTCCAATTTTTCATTTATGCGATTTCTGCCCAAAAACTGAGTGATACATTAGTAAATATTAATGTGATGTGAAATAAAACAGATTTTGCTCACTTTTCATCGCGGAAAAGCAGAAATTTTAAAGTGAAATGACGAAAACATCATTTTTTTGGTAACACGTGGTCGCCACCTTGAATTTACCAATGATCCTCTCTACTCGGGGCTCAAAATGACCCCAATATGATAAACTATGAAGTCACGGATTTTCAGCTCTTCATGTTTTGTCGCTCCGGAGATAGCGCAGTCCCCCCAAGGCCTCCCGGCCTGGTGGAGTTAAACGTGTCCTCACCTACTCAGGCATAACAATGGTGATAGCAATCAACAAACAAAGGCATCGACAGCAGATTATTTCGTTTTATAATCTTTGGACATGTCCGTGACGAAGTCCACGATCCGTGTTGATATAAGGGCTCGTTACCGTTTTTAATTGGTTAAGTATGTTGCTGGAGGTCATCCACTCCCCTTACCCCCTCCCCCCTTCCCTTCAACATAAATAACAACAGTAACGAGCCATTGTGCGTTTTGAATAGAGTTGCATTTCTTTGCTGCTCTGTTTCGATCTGATTATTCTAATATGCCGCCTCTTATTAACATACAATACAAAAAGATGATACGACTTTTTTTCTCGTGAGAAGAGAGGGATTGGGTATAACATCCCATCGTATCAGTGACGGAATTACGAAAAAAGTCGTGCAGGAAGGCGTATTTTAAATCTTCTCGGTGAAGGGCCTTTATTAATAACACATTTTCTCCAAAACAATTATTTCTGGGATGAGTTTATCATTTCTAATAATGTAATTATGACTGATATGCTATTTTGTCCAATGTATATACAGCTCCTGTCAAATGCATATCTTTGCATAAATAGTATACCTTTCAGTAAAATGCAACATTTCTTCCTTGAAAATTTCGCATTTCCCGAGTTCATCAAGTTTAAAAATTGTTGAAAATCACATTTAAACCACATGATCCGTGTTATTGTGTTCACGGGAATTACAGAAAGCTAATTCAATACAAAACAAAACAGCACGCTAATATTATATTATAGCAAACGAGGAAATGTTGTGTGAATCTCCTGTGGAAACAGTCGTTTAAGAGAAAGAAGATGTAAAGTTCGACATAAGTCATCTTCACGGTATCAGGGTTTCTATTTGTGAGCCAGGGCTGGTTTTATTGCTATCCTTTCGCTTTTCTTGTAAAATTTGTAAACACGTGTGTAGGCCTTTGCCTATATGCTGGTACTCCGATGTTGACAAACAATCTAACACACGTGATAGATCTAATGGAATGCAATTAGATTATAAATAATAAAAGTTAAAAACAAGTTCACGAGTGATTTTTATGAGTAATGAAAATGTCCTCGGTATTATACAGTATGTATGTAATATATACATAATAGTTAGCTCGACACACTATGCTACTTGTGAATACACGGGAGATAAGTCTGAACTTGTCACACAGTCAAGGAATGCTCGGAATATTCACGAACCTGACGTCATTTTCAGAGAACCTACTCATGACTCACGGACAAAAGCAGATAGCGAAGGTAAGACGTGTTGATTTTTTGTGATTTTCGCTTGTAAACTCGCGTCCTGCAGGTTTGTACCTTGCTTATATATATATATCATGCGCGATTGACGTTGAATGGATATATTATTTGTAATTTTGAGCGTGTGCACGATTTGTTGTGTGGTTATTTCGATAATGAAAATTTACCGTGAGAACATAAAAAATTATATAAGTGCACTGGTGTTAATCACTGCGCAATACAGTGCAATCGGACCTTAGGCGCTCGCAGGCACGAGGGAAATAAATACACAAGTTCTATCAGGAAATAGCGCATTGTAAAGTTTCAAAATTTAGACTGCATTTTGATAGCATTTTAGCTATCTTGCAGATACTAAAAACTACTATATATATATAGTGAGAATGTCAGCATGTTATCAAGTCACTGCTTGCTTAAGCCAGGCACGTCGTCTAGCGACCGTTGTGCCCTGTATTTGTATATATACCAGTCTGTCATTTGAAAACAGTATTCCTTGAAAAGAACATTACGTTCGAAACTGCAGTCGAAATATAATGATGTAGAAAGTTGAGAAGGTTTTTTCGTTATTTTTCTTATATATATATATATATATATATATATATAAGAAAATATATCGACCGGTTTCGAACGGGCTAAGGAATACTGTTAAATGACAGACTGGTATATAGCAATAGATAGGTAATACCCAGTCGCTGGGACGACGCTGGCTTGCAGCAGTGACCTGGATACATGCCGACAGGCCAATAGAAATAAAAGTTGTACTGCGCTAATACATGGTAAACAACAATCAATTGCCCAGAGCAGAGGGTATTTTCAGAAGGCTTCAACAGTTTGATAAATACGTAAGAAGGGCTGGGATGCAAACTGTTTCATAAATATCGTCCACAGCAAAGTTGATTCTTTCATTTAGTACTTAGTGTGGAAAAGGGCCCTTAGAAAGGCCGGCGTCAACTGTGTCGGCCGACAAAGATGGCAATGGCTCATTAGCTACTGCCGCTCAGAACAGCCATCTAGATCTTAAATCTGTGGTTTGACCGATATACTGTTTTCCACAGCGCTGACAAATCAGTGCGTATACAACATATTTACTGTCACATGACATGTTGAATTTAACCTCAAACACAGAATTTGTGTCATTGAATTTAATGCTAGGTCCTTCTAGTATATGGATGCATGCGCCACATTTCGATCGGTTACATTTCGCGACCCGTGCATCTAACTGGCTTTCCGAAAAACGAGCTTTTGTAAGAATATTCTTAAGATTTGGGGCTTGTCTCTTGCTATTAATAAAAGATGAATTGTTAACAATATCTTTCATTTTAGCACTATTGTTTAGAATAGGTAACGTGTTTCCCTACACTTTGGCACGCCGAATCTGCACTATCGTGTTAGATTCCAGTATTCGGGCGCTACGGCTAACTGAGCTGAAAACCTCTTTAATCTCTCGAGGTTACCCAGAGGGCCTTATTGATAAGGGAATAAGGAAGGCATCTGCCCAGCCCGTAAGCGAACTTCGTCAGTCATCTGCTAAAGCCACAAATGGAAATGTTATACCTCTCGTCACTACACACAACCCGAATAATAATATTTTCCCGATAGTGCTAAACACGTTACCTATTCTAAACAATAGTGCTAAAATGAAAGATATTGTTAACAATTCATCTTTTATTAATAGCAAGAGACAAGCCCCAAATCTTAAGAATATTCTTACAAAAGCTCGTTTTTCGGAAAGCCAGCTAGATGCACGGGTCGCGAAATGTAACAGATCGAAATGTGGCGCATGTATCCATATACTAGAAGGACCTAGCATTAAATTCAATGACACAAATTCTGTGTTTGAGGTTAAATTCAACATGTCATGTGACAGTAAATATGTTGTATACGCACTGATTTGTCAGGGCTGTGGAAAACAGTATATCGGTCAAACCACAGATTTAAGATCTAGATTAACTGTTCACAGGCAACAGATTAATAATGAAAACCATTGCCATCTCCCTGTCAGCCGACACATCAGACAGTGTGCCGTACATTTGACCCCTTCTTTTAAAGTTTTCCCTTTTTACAAAGTACTAAATGAGAATCAAGCCTTATTGGATGTTAAAGAAACGATGTTTATAGAAAGGTATGGTTCCGAATTAAACGGATCACATAGACCTTGAATATATTTGTTATTTTGTTTGTTTAACAACTTTGTGAAATTAGATTTCATGCAATACATATACGTATTTATCAAACTGTTGAAGCATGTCATATCCTGAAAATACCCACCTCTGCTTCGCAGACCAATTATGTTTGATTTTGATTGTTGTTTACTGCATGTATTGTACTCGTTTGAATTATCCCTTTTAATCTCTCTTTTCATGTTTATTATGACCAACTGTTTCTATTAATGTCAGCATGTTATCAAGTCACTGCTTGCTTAAGCCAGGCACGTCGTCTAGCGACCGTTGTGCCCTGTATTTGTATATATACCAGTCTGTCATTTGAAAACAGTATTCCTTGAAAAGAACATTACGTTCGAAACTGCAGTCGGAATATAATGATGTAGAAAGTTGAGAAGGTTTTTTCGTTATTTTTCTTATATTACTGCTCCACACCAGCAAACTCATATATATATATATATATATATATATATATATATTATATTAATTAGTTTTTCTCCATTTTTTTTCTCTCAAGCCGAGTTTACTAGTTTATATACCCTGACCTCTATGGCTGAGAAAAAGAATCCTGCATGCCATGCAACTGTGATTCAGACTATGGAAATGATTTTCAGTCAATATTTTTACCGCCCTCTTTTAACTAGGTGGTGGTGCTTTTTATACGCCCGCCAAAAGGTGGACGTATTATGTGATGGCGGTTTCCGTCCGTCTGTCTGTCTGTCTGTCTGTCCGTCTGTCCGTCCCGCGTGTCCGGTCTATATCTGGGACAGTTTTCTATCTACAGTTCCAATTTTTGGTGAGTGGATACCCTATCGATGTGTCGCGTTCTAAAATGAAGGTCAACGTCAGAGGTCAAAGGTCACTGGCCTGAAAAACAGGAAATCACTGAAGTGTTCGTGTCCGGTCTATATCTGTGAATGTTTTCTATCTACTGTTGCAATTTTTTGTGAGTGGATACGCTAGGTGGAGACGATGTGTCGAGTACTAAAATTGAGGTCGAGGTCAGAGGTCAAAGGTCACTGTTGCCTAAAATCAGGAAATCATTGATCATTGACAGTTTTTATCTACAGTTCTAATTTTTGGTGAGTGGATGCCCTAGGGGGGGACAATGTGTTGCATACCAAATGTAGGTCGAGGTCAGAGGCCAAAGGTCAGGGTGACAGAAAAATCAGGTAATCTTTAAAAATTTCTAATTTCAGTAGGGGGAAATGAAGTGTCGCATGCCAAAAAATAGGTCAAGGTCGAAGGTCAAAGGTCACTGAGACCCCAAAATCAGGAAATTATTAAAAATATTTTTTTTTGGTCAGTAGATACATTAGGGGACACGATGTGTCACCTACCAAAATGTAGGCCAAGTTCAAAGTCAAGGTCACTGTGACCCCAAAATCATGAAATTATTAAAAATAAAAAAAAAATTGTGTCAGTAGATACATTAGGGGGACACGATTTTTAAAAAAATCATGATTTTTTGAGTCCATTGAGAAATTACGGGGAGCCGTTTTGTCATGTACCAAAGAATCAAGGTCAAAGGTCAAAGGTCAGTGTGACCTAAAAAATTTGTGAGTGGATTCAATAGGGGAAAATGAAGTGTCGCATACCAAAAATTAGGTCAAGGTCGAAGGTCACTGTGACCCCAAAATCAGGAAATTATTAAAAATAACATTTTTTGTGTCAGTAGATACATTAGGGGGACACGATGTGTAACATACCAAAATGTAGGTCAAGGTCACTGTGACCCTAAAATCGTGAAATTGTTAAATTTCATGATTTTTTGTGTCCATTGAGAAATTACGGGGAGACACTTTGTCATGTACCAAAATTTAGGTCAGGGTCAATAGTCAAGGACTCCAGAATCAAGAAATCTTTGAAAATTACTTTTTAGGTCTGTGGGGTCTTGTCGTTACCATGTACATACGTCCGTCCGTCCGTCCGTCCGTCCGTCAACATGTTCTTGTCTGCTGAATATCTGCAGATCTATGAAGTCGGCCCTAACCAAACTTTGGTGAGAGCTTCCTGAATGTTGACCGATGAAATGATTAGATTTTCAGATGGCTGTGATGATTTCATGATTTTTAATTATTTTGTTTATTATTTATTGATGGCTTAGCTTTTGTACTGTTATCTATGCCCATCGGGAACCCTTCGTTGCATGTTTCATTGTGACATTTGAAGATTCCCTGATACAAGAAAGCCTGGTCCATTCAAGATTATCATCGGATGGATCCCCCCAATTCCCATATATTCTGGGAGCTTACATGATGTTATATTTGTCCAACCTATGCACTAACCTCGGGAGGATTTCCCCACCCCTGGGGCACTAAATGTTAATGTTTTGGCCTTTTTTCTATCCACACCTTCTCAGCCTTATGTGATATGTATGAAATGCAGTGTACATTGCTTTTTCAGACACGCATGCTGAATCACCTAAAATTTATATAAAATATCTTTATTTCATGAGGGTAACTCGGTCAGTTGCAAAAACTGTTATTTCCGGAGGCCCTCCAGAAAATATACAAGTATGTATAACATATATAATCACGAAACACTGCAGAGTATATTACATGTAAATGTCTTGACATAAAAATACTACATAATATTATGTGTTAGGGCATAGGGATTTTAGAAGTCTGGAATAGGGGGAAATGAGGAGTCGCATACCAAAAAAATAGGTCAAGATCGAAGGTCATAGGTCACTGTGACCCCAAAATCAGGAAATTATTAAAAATAACATTTTTTTGTGTCAGTAGATACATTAGGGGGACAGGATGTGTCACCTACCAAAAGATCAAGGTCAATGTGACCCCCAAATCGTGAAATTGTTAAAAATCATGATTTTTTTAGTCCATTGAGAAATTTAGGGGGGTCGTTTTGTCATGTAACAAAATTTAGATCCAGGTCAATAGTCAAGGTCACTTTGACCCCAGAATCAAGGTCAAAGGTCGGTGTGACCTAAAAATCAGGAAATCATTAAAAATTACTAATTTTTTGTGAGTGGATTCAATAGGGGGAAAAGTGTCGCATACCAAAAATTAGGTCAAGTTCAAAGGTCACTGTAACCCGAAAATCAGCATATTATTAAAAATATTTTTTTTTTTTTTCAGTAGATACATTAGGGAGACATGATGCGTCACATACCAAAATGTAGGTCAAGGTCAAAGGTCAAGGTCACTGATCCCAAAATCGTGAAATTGTTAAAAATCTTTATTTTTGGTGTCCATTGAGAAATTACGGGAAGACCGTTTGTCATGTACCAAAATTTAGGTCAAGGTCAATAGTCAAGGTCATTGTGACTCCAGAATCAAGAAATCTTTAAAAATTACTCTTTTTGTGTCAGTAGATACATTAGGGGGACATGATGTGTCGCATACCAAAATGTAGGTCAAGGCCGAACGTCAAGGTCACTGTAACCCCAAAATCATGAAATTCATAAAAATCATGATTTTTGTTGTGTCCATTGAGGGAAGTTGATGTGTCGTGTACCAAAATTTAGGTCAAGGTCAAAGGTCAAGGCCACTGTGACTACAAAATCAGGAAATCATTAAAAATAACTGTTTTGTCTGCCAGTAGATACATTCATGGGACATGAGGTGTTACATACCAAAATGTGGGTCGAAGGTCAAGGTCACTGTGACCCCAAAATCAAGAAAACATTAAAAGTCACATTTTCATATGCCTGTCAAAGACGAGGTCGTGTAATGCGATGTTGTATTCTGTCTATTCATCCATTAACATTTGTTGTCAATGCGATATCTCTAGTTTCAAGGTATGGATTGGTACCAAACTTTGAGTATACCTTACTAGTATAGTCCCGTGAAAAAAGGTCGTATTCACCTCTTTGCACTTAAACTTGAGAGGTAACTCTTGATTCCCGTGAAGCTTCCGACAGGGGGGCGCCACCAGCTCAAGGTTATAGATTGCATCAGCATTGGCTGGGTGCCAAGTTGGCATGTATTCCTCCACGGCGATGCGGTCTGGTGGTGATGCGGTCGCGGGAGAAAGCCTACGCGGACAGAAAGTAGTCCCATGGGTTGACTTCCAATGTTAATGTATACGGGGAATACCTAAAAAGAGTATGGGAATAGACGTTTTGGGATCTAGGTGGGTCCCTAGTGGACCGATTGGGTCGAGTGAGGTATCAATGTGAAGCATATGTGAGGGAGCATCCGACGGGCTGAGTGTGTGGTTGGAATATCGTCACTCTGCGCATGCGCGGTAGACAAAGGGCATGGAAATAGACGTTTTGGGGTCTAGATGGGCCCTTAGTGGACCGATGGGGTCGAGTGAGGTATCTATGTGAAGCATATGTGAGGGGGCATCCGACTGGGTGGATGTGGGGTAGGAATATCGTCATTCTGCGCATGCGCAGTAGACAAAGGGTATGGAAATAGACGTTTTGGGATCTAGGTGAGCCACTAATGGGCCGATGGAGTCGCATGAGGTATCAATGTGAAGCATATGTGAGGAGGCATCCGCCTGGACTAGTGTGTCATCCGTTTTCAACATTCTGCACATGCACAGACGGGGATTTGTGTGAAAAGGGTATGGAAATAGACGTTTTGTGGTCTAGGTGAGTCCCTAGCGGGCCGATGGGATCGAGTGAGGTATTGTTGTGAAGGATGCGTGAGTGGGCATCCGCCTGGACTAGTGCCTCGGCCGTTGTCGACATTCTGCGCATGCGCAGACAGGGAATTGTGGGAAAAGGGTATGGAAATAGACGTTTTGGGATCTAGGTGGGCCACTATTGGTCCCATGGAGTCGAGTGAGGTATCAATGTAAAGCAGTCGTGAAGGAGCATCCGACTGGGTGGATGTGGGGTTGAAATATCGTCATTCTGCGCATGCGCGGTAGACAAAGGGTATGGAAATAGACATTTTGGGGCCGACATGGGCCAATATTGGTCCGATGGTGTCGTATGAGGTTTTATTTTGAAGCTCGCGTGGAGAAGCACCCGAATGGACTAATGTATCGTCGGATTTCATCATTCTGCGCATGCGCAGTCTGGCCGTAGTATAGAAAGCAGGCATCTTTGGGGTGCGTGGGGATGTGTTTGGGGTACTAAACCACTATGGGTCCGAATGTGTCGTGGGAGGTGTTATTTTGTAGCTCTCGGGGTGTAGACCACGACTTGAGGGATGTCCACGTCACCTATGACGTCATCGGTGACGTCACCAGTGGGAGTAGTAGCGAAAGCGAGAGTTTCGGAGATGCAATGGCGTGCGTTTGGAGTAGATAACGGCTTATTTTTCCATCCAGCTACCTGGTAGAGTTACCTGTGAGTGTGAGTATGCGCGCGAGTGAGTGAGTGAGTGAGTGAGTGAGGGAGTGACTGAGGTAGTGAGTGAGGGAGTGAGTGAGTGAGGTAGTGATCTAGCACTCGGGATGTAGACCCCGATTTGAAGGATGTGCACTGCATCTGTGACGTCACCGGTGACGTCATCAGTACGAGTAGTAGCCAAAGTGGCCGTTTTGGGGCGGTGAAGGAAGGTATTTGTTGTAGAAATGGACCATCCTTAGTCCGAATGCGTCGTGTGAAGTGGCATCTTGTAGCAACGTCCGCCAACGCCAAGCTCAACGCTTCAACGCCCTGGTGAATTAGCCCAAAAGCTCTGATTTTCATGGAATTGCCACCAATACGTCGTTATGCCTTAATACCCTAGCATAACACCTCGACGACATGATATAGACCGGAGAGAGAACAACAACAACAACAAAGATGGCAGAAGAGAGAACAAAAACAACAACAAGTTTTTTTCATATAGTTTATTCTCCCCAATGTTACATCATACCCACGCTGGGGGAGCCGCGTTGGGTATGTTTGCAATACAAGTAGCCTCTTGTCCAATCAGAGGCCGCCATTTGGCATCGCATCTGTCAAACTCGTTCTTGTCCGTTAGGTGTATTCTCAGCTGCTCTTGTCCAATCAGAAGTCGCCATTTCAGAAAGTTCTATCTTCGGCCATGTTCGCTCTGAGTCGTTTGTTTTAATCGTCATCGGGCAGGCCAGGATTCCGTTGAGGGGACATATTCTCAGATACTTGTTTGCGCATTCTGAGTATCAGTGCATGGGTGAATACATTCAGGGAGCTCCGAAGCTCTTGGAGCTCGGAGCTTTTGGAGCTCAAAGCTCGGAAGTGACGTCATCGTACGCATGCGCACGCATCTGTGGTGCACCCGCACCCTGGTGTACCCTATGCCCTACGGATTATAGGATACAGGGTGCACCACAGATGCGTGCGCATGCGTACGATGACGTCACTACCGAGCTTTGAGCTCCAAGAGTTCCGAGCTCCAAGAGCTCCGGAACTCTAACAGCTCCGGAGCTCCGAGTTTCAACAATGTATTCACCCATGCACCGATACTCAGAATGCGTAAACAAGTATCTGAGGATATGTCGCCTCAACGGAATCCTGGCATGACGATTAAAACAAACGAATGAGAGCGAACATGGCCGAAGATAGAGCTTTCTGAAATGGCGACTTCTGATTGGACAGGAGCAGCTGAGAATACATCTAACGGGCAAGAACGAGTATGACAGATGCAATGCCAAATGGCGGCCGCTGAGAGGAGAGGCTACATGTATTGTAAACATACCCAGCCCGGTTCCCCCAGCGTGGGTATGATGTAACATTGGGGAGAATAAACTGTATGAAAAAATGTGTTGTTGTTGTTGTTCTCTCTTCTGCCATCTTTGCTGTTGTTGGTGTTCTCTCTCCGGTCTATATCATGGCGTCAAGGTGTTATGCTAGGGTATTAAGGCGTAACGACGGGCGTTGACGGGCGTCACTGCATTTCGATGTATTGGTGGCAATTCCATGACAATCAGAGCTTTTGGGCTAATTCACCAGGGCGTTGAAGCGTTGAGCTTGGACGTTGCTCCAAGATGCCACTTCACACGACGCATTCGGACTAAGGATGGTCCATTTCCACACCAAATACCTTCCTTCACCGCCTAAAGCGCTCACTTCGGCTACTACTCGTACTGATGACGTCACAGATGCAGTGGACATCCTTCAAATCGGGGTCTACACCCCGAGTGCTACATCACTACCTCACTCACTCACTCCCTCACTCACTACCTCAATCACTCCCTCACTCACTCACTCACTCACTCACTCACTCACACTCACTGACTCACTCACTCACTCACTGATACGCGCGCATACTCACACTCACAGGTAACTCTACCAGGTAGCTGGATGGAATAATAGGCCGTTATCTACTCCAAACGCACGCTATTGCATCTACGAAACTCTCGCCTTCGCTACTACTCCCACTGATGACGTCACCGATGACGTCACAGTCACGTGGACATCCCTCAAGTCGTGGTCTACTCCCCGAGAGCTACAAAATAATACCTCCCACGACACATTCGGACCCATAGTGGTTTAGTACCCCAAACACACCCCCGCGCACCCCAAAGATGCCTGCTTTCTACACTACGGCCAGATTGCGCATGCGCAGAATGATGACACCCGGCGATACATTAGTCCAGTCGGATGCTTCTCCACGAGAGCTTCAAAATAAAACCTCATACGACACCATCGGACCAATATTGGACCATGTCGGCCCCAAAATGTCTATTTCCATAACCTTTGTCTACCGCGCATGCACAGAATGACGATATTTCAACCCCCCATCCCCCCAGTCGGATGCTCCCTCACGACTGCTTCACATTGATACCTCATACGACTCCATCGGAACAATAGTGATCCACCTAGATCCCAAAACGTTCCTTCCAATGCCATTTTCCCACAATTCCCTGTTTGCGCATGCGCAGAATGTTGAACACGGACGACACACTAGTCCAGGCGGATGCTCCTTCACGACTGCTTTACATTGATACCTCACTCGACTCCATCGGACCACAAGGGGCCCACCTAGACCCCAAAACGTCTATTTCTATACCCTTGGTCTACTGCGCATGCGCAGAATGACGTCAGTTCCACGTCTCACCCACCCCGTCGGATGCCCCTTCACGAATGCTTCACATTGATACCTCATACGACTCCATAGGACCAAAAGTGGACCACCTAGACTCCAAAGCGTCTATTTCCATACCCTTTTCACACAATTCCCTGTATGCGCATGCGCAGAATGTTGACAACGGCCGAGGCACTAGACCAGACGGATGCCCCCTCACATATGCTTCACATTGATACCTCATACGACTCCATCGGCCCATTAGGGGCTCCCCTAGATCACAAAACGTCTATTTCTATACCCTTTTCCCACAATTCCCTGTCTGCGCATGCGCAGAATGTCGAAAACGGTCGACACACTAGCCCAGGCGGATGCCCCCTCATGTATCCTTCACAACGATACCTCACTCGACCCCATCGGCCAACTAGGGACTCACCTAGACCACAAAACGTCTATTTCCATACCCTTTTCCCACAATTCCCTGTCTGCGCATGCGTAGAATGTTGAGGCGGATGCCCCCTCACATATGCTTCACATTGATACCTCATACGACTCCATCGGCCCATTAGTGGCTCACCTAGATCCCAAAACGTCTATTTCCATACACTTTGTCTACTGTGCATGCGCAGAACGACGATATTCCTACCCCACATCCACTCAGTCGGATGCCCCCTCACATAAGCTTCACATAGATACCTCACTCGACCCCATCGGTCCACTAAGGGCCCACCTAGATCCCAAAACGTCTATTTCCATGCCCTTTGTCTACCGCGCATGCGCAGAATGACGATATTCCAACCCCACAACCGGCCCATCGGATGCTCCCTCACATATGCTTCACATTGATACCTCACTCGACCCAATCGGTCCACTAGGGACCCACCTAGATCCCAAAACGTCTATTCCCATACTCTTTTGAGGTATTCCCCTTATACATTAACACTGGAAGTCAACCCAAGGGACTACTTTCTGTCCGCGGAGGCTTCCTCCCGCGAGCGCATCACCACCAGACCGCATCACCGTGGAGGAATACATGCCAACTACAGACCGGAACTATAGTGGTCAAAACTTGGCACCCAGCCAATGCTGATGCAATCTATAACCTTGAACTGGTGGCGCCCCCTGTCGGAAGCTTCATGGGAATCAAGAGTTACCTCTCAAGTTTAAGTGCAAAGAGGTGAAAACAACCTTTTTTCACGTGGCTATACTGTCGCATGGCAAAGAGAAGCCATACATTTTGAGATCAATTTGTCAAAGGTCAAGGTCACAGTCCCCCAAAACTGAATCAAGTTTAGCTGACTATATGTGTTAGGTTGGAATATTCAAAGCTCTCTCCCCTATATGTATATGGCATTTGTCCTGTGGAGTTGTCTCCCATGTAAAAACCATACATTTACTAATTTAACGGGGAGAGGGGTCCTTTATGAACTTCATACCTGTTTATTAACTCAAGAACAAAGGTTTACTTCATAACTTTCTTCTTCTTTCACTATTTTCTTGTGTTTGACTATTGTCAATTTCAGTGTGGGATATTTGAGCTCCCGGCTCTTGCTTCAAGGTCAACTAGTTACCAAGAGTTAAGCTCATTTTAGTTCATCATGGCGCCCCCTGATGTCAATGCGACCGCAATCGACGTTTTCAGTAATAAAACCAGATCAACTTTTACAATACATCACAGTCAGTGACCTCCGCAGTACCCCCTGTTGGAAGTACGTCAATATGCTAGAGTTTAACCTTGGGGCAATCCGACCCAATTTCACCTTGCCATATATTCATGGGTCAGTCACAGTGTGCGTCAATGGAATGCATGTATGGTCCCCGACAATATCGCCAGCACTATGCCCAGCCTAAATGGCAAGTGGGGAACCCTCTCCACAGAGCGCAATACATTTTCGGTTCCGGTTACGTGCCGGAAGTGACCTTTGACCCCTGCGCACCATTACTAATATCCAGTATTGTGCGCATGCGCAGGGGTCAAACGTCACTTCCGATCACGTGACCGGAACCGGAAGTGACGTCACAAGACTGGTGGCGCCCCTGGTGTCAATGCGACCGCAAACGACCTTTATATACTACTAACGCTGCTGAAGTTAAATAACCAATTGTTTGCCGGCAACTGTAAGTAGAACATTAGGAGAGTGTGGCGACCTGGGACACTTTCTGTGACGTCACATTATTTCGCACACGGTCCAAAGTGTTTAGTTGTGCAAATCAATGCGTGCCATGCACCAACATTGAAGGCATGCATGCACCTCCATGCAATGCCACTTTGTTTAAGACACCAAACCGTGTGTGTTATGATGTGGAGACAATTTCATTTCAGCGTATTTTGGGCGTGACTTGGGACAGTGTCGTGAGACATGGGACAACGAGTTGGGAGATATGGGGCAATCGATGTAAAGACAAATGCAATCAAACTAACTTTTTTATTTGAAAAAAAATTATGAATCATGGAAAGTTAACTTGCTAAAAAATTATCACTTTGCCGACAGAAAGTAAAACCATACATATGGCAATATTCTTAGAAAGTGCAGGGAGAGATGGGACACTCTCGGGGAGACACTGTGTCACAACTCTCCCTCTTCAACTTAGCAAAATGACGATTTTTTGCTCAACTGTTCATGCCCTCACAAATTCGGTCAATGTCATGTGTGACCTATATAAAAGACAATCCTGTGCCAAGATATCGGCATCATATATCTAATATTGCTTTTCAAGTTAAAAAACATAAAAAGAAAGATTTACTCACTCCAATGATTCCAGGAAACACGAGAATGGTAAATGTGGGAAGCGGTCAGAAAACCAAAAAGCACATGTAAACTCAGTGCATTAAATCTCCCCTGTCTCCCCTATATATAAATCGATTGTTATCGGTAACTGCATGATAAAACTTCTAATTTCCATCAGTGGACATCCAATGTTTACATAATTTTCGAGACCACCACGTTTTGAGTTCGTCTGGTGCAGACGACATTGCCAGCACGTTCGACAGGGCCAGAAGAGTTACTTACAGATCAATATTCGGCTACCAATAAGGTCAAACCCACTCGATTCAGTCAGTCGGTGACATCTTCAAAGAAACATTCCTCCATACGGCAGAAAAGATTAAATCAAAAATATGTTTAATTCCAATGTTGAATTATTATGCAGAATAAACATGATTTCGATAAGATTCCACCAATTGTATATTCTTCAAGTTGTTGGCACCCAGCTACTCGACACGAGTAAAACATAATCGCTTGACTGTGTGCAATATTGCAGTAATATGTTATCCCTTGATCGACTAGCGGGGTAACTCTGGAGGCGAAGTCGAACAGTACGGAAACGACGCTCGTAAAAGAATTAGATCGGTCGTGAATCATCAGATAGTTGTGCCAGACAAAGTGCATCACAAATCTAGGCATAAAACCTTTGTATTGTACTGTCCAGGTGTTGGACAAAAGCCCCAGCAGAAAAAAAAACCCAAGAACAAAATTTGGGGAAGGAATATTTATGAATTAAAGTATCATTTATAATCAATAACGGACCAGCCTCCGGGATTAAAAGGTTACGCCCACAGTGCTCGTATATCTGAACAAACAGGCCCAGGCAAATCTGTCCAGATTTGGTCCGTCTTTGTTAGTTCAGATGTTTATTATGTGTGAATACATAAGACAATGCATTGCATACCAAAATGTAAGTCAAGGTCAGAGGTCAAATTATGTTTCTGACCTTAAAATCAGGAAATCATTGAACCGGTTGTGTCTGGTCTATATAAGTGACAGTTTCGACCCCCCTATACATCGGGTAGGTAGGTGCATTAGGGGCAGATGACGTGTCATGCGTTGTTCTCGCTCATGTAGGCCATTTCCATGGCAAACACACACACCCTCTTTATTTCAGCCATTGCAAAGGCAGCTTCTCTCGTATCAAGCTGCTGATCTGAAGTTTGGTAGATAGGTGCATTTGGGAGAGACGAAGTGTCATGCATTGCTTTTGCTCATGTGGGTCGTTTCCATGGCAACCAGACACACCCTCTTTACCTCGGTCATTGTAAGGATAGTTTCCCTCAAGTCCAAGCTGTATATCGCACATTTTTCAAGCTTCGGATCTGACCTTTGGTAGGTAGGTGCATTACGGGGAGACGACGTGTCATGTGTTGCTTTCGCACATGTGGGCCGTTTTCATGGCAACTAGACACCTCTTTATCTCAGCCATTGTCCCCATGCATTAAGGGGAGACAACGTGTTATGGGATGGCGCTGTCCGTCTGTCCGTTTCGTGTCTGTTTTCATGGCAACCAGTCACCTCTTTATCTCAGTCATTATAAAAGTACCTCGTGTCTGGGCTGTGTATGGCACACTGTTAAAACCTCCATTTTTTTCCTTCATTTCTCTTTTCTTTCACGTACGTCAAATCAACATTCTCTGTTCCACCATCCAACGCCATCCATTTTCAATGGGATGACCGGTTTTCCATTGCTCATTCTCAGCATATTTCTCAATTGCTTGGCGGAAGCCCAGGGGTTTGTGAGTGTCACCCTCAGTCATTTCTATTAACAGCTCGAATTTCTTGTGTGTGGATACACGAAGTGGCCGCCAAGGATTGCTCAAGCTGGAAAATAGTATATTCATCTCGACCAACATAGTCAATGCATCAGTATGTCATTGATGAACTTGGTTGTCTATCAAGAGCCAGACATTTGGAGCATCCAACTGATTGAGGCATGGTTCAATATTTGGAACATTTGAGTCGACACGTGGCTGTATAGTTGGCGCACCCTCGTCATATAATACATTGTCTGTTGGTTGCAGTGGGAAATATAACTAAGCACGGTTACATTATGCGGCGTAGGGTATGGACTCCTTTTCCTGCACTCCTCCTAGGTCGGTCGATTTCCACAAAGATATAATTTGCTTGTACTGGTATACAATAAACTAGCAAGTGCTGGTATCCACACAAGGATTTATCTTGTAAATAATGCATCATCATAACATATACCCTAGTATTGCTTGCTCTATGGAATTTGATATGGTCACAAAAGTTTGTATGTACAATAATGTTTTATGTGTATTACTGTAGATGGATAAATGAGAGAGGTTATATAAGGCGGCCATATCATTTGCAAGTGTAAATGAAATACGTTGAACTATCAAGGATTGAAAGGACCCCTTTGGACCAAAAAGGTTTTCCAGCAGTGGAGATATGCCACCGCACACCACCCGGTTAAACGGTGTTTTGGTCCAAGGGGTCCTTCGTGTGTAATTGTATGTATTAAATGACCAGATTTAGACACTTTTTTCACGAAATAGCACATGCTGCGAATTTCAGTTTCATGCCCTAATTATACTCATAACGCAATCGTGGTAGAACTTTGACATATTGTGTATATATATTTTCTGTATCAAAACACAATCATTTTTAGGACATCTTATTTTTCGATTTCAACGGCACCATGTATAGGCCAAGATGTCGCCTTATCATACCATCTCCTTTACAGTGATAATAACAGCAACACTACAGTTGCGCAATCTCCAATCTCCTTTGGGTAGCCAAAGTGCTTGAAAAGTCCTTGAAAACTGACTACGACAGGCGATTTTTGAGTCCCTGGAATGATGGTTTTATTAAAAAATTGAATCGTAGTTCACAGATCTTTTTTTTTTCAGTTAAGCCCTGGACTTAACATTGACTTAACATCACTGGGCATTTATTCCGTATCAGTGGCCACGAATTTACATAGAAATGCCCTTACAGGTCCACGGGGTCATGGAGTAGACAGGGCGTGGCTTGATAAATGTGCAAACATGAGATGGGTTGTTAGTGTTGACAGTAAATGAAATACACCGTCACTCTCTCTCTCCCCGGAATAAATTATAACCCGCAAACAACTGCTCCCGTGGACACTAGATTACTGGGCGTGACTTATAAAATAGTTATTCTTCAATACATTGTTTAGGAATTAGGCAACTTTGTAACGCATACATTGCTACATATTGCTAAACTGGTTTGCCGCCCACAGAACAAAGTAATTAAATTAAATCGCAGAAGTGACAGATTATCTCCCCTATTTCACAGGTAATTTATGGAATGTAAATTAAATGAAAATGTTAATAAAACATTGATTTGGTTTGTTTTTGTTATTCTTCATTGTGTAGATGTATATTGTTAATAGTAAAGTATGAATACTTAGTTTTCCCAATACTAGTCCGCCGATTATTACTCACATACTCTGCCGTATTCATGATAATTATTTTTGATTGCCTGTATGTTTATAAACTAGATAAGTTTATAATTTCAAATACATTATGCAATCCATGTATTTTGACTTCAGGAAGATGGTACGCTTGTTGGAAATGATGGCTGCACCTAGCAGCAGATAGAAGTAGCTCCTAGCGCTGCTCAAAGGCTCGTCGTAGGGCCAACTAACATGGAGATATACCATGTCATCATAATAAAAGGGAGGAGGATTTATTTAATGTCGCACTCGAGGTTATTCATGTGTTGTCAACCAGCTTGAATGGTAGAGGAAGTCGGAGTACCCGAAGATAATCACCACCCGTCAGCAAGTAACTGGCCGCAATAAAAGGGGTCTATACTTGGAAAATATTACTGTATAACATTTGTGATATAAAGGATCACTAAATACAGGCTTTCTTCTCTGCGTGGTATTTTATTCTCCTTACGTGTAATAAAGATGATGATTCTTGGATATATTCTCGCACAATGACTGTTACGAAGACGCCAAGGTCTCGCAGTAGCTTAGCTCGTCGTATGAAAGGTAACTGCGGGGTTATCCATTTAAATAAATGTCTGATACAAAAACTAAATTTGGTTTTATAACAGGCATATTATTCATTGAGGAACCGGCTTAGTATTTTCCTTTAATGACGCAAGAAAACTGGAATCCATTTTCTGATGGAATTAGCTCATCAAACTGTTCACCAAAGCTCTATTATGAGGATGATCTCCAACAATTCTTCCATCACGTCATTTCTTCTTAATCTATTAAATTATTTCAGACATTTGGGTGTGGATATATGTGAATAGGGTAGCATGAAAATGACGACGTCCTGGCGTCGATCACATCTCATTTCCCCGCCACTGCAAAAGCACGTGCTCAATATCTTTGTACAATGTCACATGCGCCAAATTCGTGTGTGTAAATGAGCTAGGAGCACGTACATCTTGAAAAAATCAATTACGCGTTAAAGTCTAATAGTCAACGATACTAGCTCAAATGATTACTTCCTGTCATGAAGGGTTAAATTGAAATGAACAACAGCCATGGAATACGGGTTAAGAATATATTCTACAGGGGGGAAGTTTACACAGGTCATTTTTAAAAGAGACTGGTAGAGAAATAAACTACCCATCTTCAGTGACAGGTAGCCATGATTCCTTTTTATACGCCTGCCAAAAAGGCGGACGTATTATGTGATGTCGGTTTCCGTCCGTGTGTCCGTCCGCCCGTCTGTCCGTCCCTCGTGTCCGATCTATATCTGGGACAGTTTTTTTTATCTACAGTTCTAATTTTTGGTGAGTGGATGTGTCGCGTACCAAAATGAAGGTCGAGGTCAGAGGTCAAAGGTCACTGGCCTGAAAAACAGGAAATCAGTCAAGTGTTCGTGTCCGGTCTATATTTGTGAACGTTTTCTATCCACAGTTCCATTTCTTTTGTGAGTGGATACACTAGGTGGAGACGGTGTGTCCCGTATAGAAATTGAGGTTGAGGTCAGAGGTCAAAGGTCAGTTGCCTAAAAATCAGGAAATCATTGATCATTGACAGTTTTCTATCTACAGATCTAATTCCTATGGGACAACGATGTGTTGCATACCAAATGTAGGTCGAGGTCAGAGGTCAAAGGTCAGTGTTACTGAAAAATCAGGATATCATAGAAAATTTCTAATTTTTTGTGATTGGATTAAATATGGAGAAAAGAAGTGTCGCATACCCAAAAATTAGGTCACGGTCGAAGGTCAAAAGTTACTGGTCCCAAAATCAGGAAAATTATTAAAAATAACGTTTGTATCGGTAGATACATTAAGGGGACACGATGTGTCATGTAACAAAATGTAGGTCAAGGTCAAAAGGTCAAGGTCACTGACCTCAAAATCATGAAACTGTTAAAAATCATGGTTTTTGTGTCCATTGATATACTAAGGGGAGATGATTTGTAATGTACCAAAATTTAGGTCAAGGTCCGCCCCCACAGGCTGCGATACACCCCAAATCGCCCAGGCCAGGTAGGGTTAAAGATAACAGGTAAACCTTTTGGTCACCTGTCTGACAGGTAAATTATTTTGAATATTTCGACCCCTGATATAGCTAAAATATTTACTCAGTGTTGGTCAATGATTTATTTTTAAATAACGGCTAACTGAACACACTTCGTTTCTCTTTTTAATTTTTTTTTTCTTCTTTTTTTTGTATCTTCTGTCTTGTTTCTTTCTCCACATTCATAGGTGTGCTGCAAGATAAGTATTACACATATACGGGAGTGGGAAGTATGTACGATGAAGATGAACTGCTGTACGGTAATTAAAATGAAGATGAACTGGTGGTGGTGGCCCCAACGTCAACGAATTCACGACAACTGGAGAAAATTAAGGACGTCATGCAGTCCATTTTTGTTCATTATTTATTTTTCAATAAATATCGTTGAATATGAAAGAAATTAATTCCACTTCTAACCCATCTGTTTATTCAAAAGCATGATGTGCGTCAGCTTGTGGGTTTTTGCCAACCGAGGGGCTGTTGAGCAGCTTAAATTTGATATCGATGCAAGACCGTCGGCTTCATTAGAAAAAATAACTGATATCATTATATATCATCTCCATTTGTCACCATGATCAGAAACAAGTTTTGGATTAATGCACGACATGAAGAGATCTAGGGGGCCAATACATGAGGGAAGCTATATAGCTTTTTCGATCCTGATGCTGAAAAAAACGAGCAACGCTTATGCCGGTGGTAGAGGCCGTGTGGTCATATCACCTAAGTTGCCACATGGACAGGTACAATAAAAGCGTACCTGAGATACAACACATATCACGAATCGTTAGATTCTTGGTATGTGCTTTAGAAAAGGTTAACCGCAAGACTATACTGTGAAGTCATGTGGCTCTGTCAGTATGTCGGCACCTCTTCCCACTTCCCTTATATGTGTTGTAATTTTTACCTGTATATGGCGAGATTCTGCTGGTGTACGTTTCTCCCCGAGGCCCGCCCCCTGTACAGACCTTTTGGTCTTTGATATATGTTGGCATTGTGCTCGGTCGACATCGGGCCTTACAGACTAGTCTTTTGTGTTAAATGCCGTCATTTTCATCTGACGACGATACAGCTCACCAATCCGCAGTGTAGGAGTTGTCACAGCGAAACAGCTCACCAATTACCAATATACGAGTTGTCAGAGCATTTCCATCATAGCTCTCTATATTTGTATCTAATACCGCTTATGCCGGTGCTAGGGGCCGTGTGGTTATATCATCCAAGTTGCCACATAAACAGGTACAATAAAAGCGTACCTGAGATACAACACATATCACGAATCGTTAGATTCTTGGTATGTGCTTTAGAAAAGGTTAACCGGAAGACTATACTGTGAAGTCATGTGGCTCTGTCAGTATGTCGCCACCTCTTCCCACTTCCCTTATATGTGTTGTAATTTCACGTACGGCGATCACACATTTCAAATGTAGGAATGACACGTTTCTGGATTATTTTTGACAGAACAGTACAAAAATGTTTTTAATATCATAGCTTGGTATCTCGACATTCGTGTGAAACAGAAGAAAATTGAGAAGTCTGACCCAAATGAGCGAGATGCGCAATTGACAGTTGCCAAAAATGAATGCAGCTAATTCCATATATTCTAGCTATCGGCTATTCTATTTCAGTTGGAACGTATATCTTCTGGATTAGGAGATAATAGTAGTTCAGTTAGAAGATACTATGGTAAATCTCCCCGAAAATTGGGTCGATTGTAAATAGATAAGATGATCGTATATTTCGGTACATTGACTTGGGACAGAAAAATTCTATGAATCAACAACAACGGCGTTGTTTATATATCTTGTAGTCCTTGAAAAGTGCTTGAATGTCAAGTGCAATCATCCGGTTTAGTCCTGGAAAAAGGTAAGCGAAAGTGGGTAAGCGAAAGTATACGAACCATGTATTATCGCATTGGCGAGTTTCAGAACGTGCCATAAGCCCTACTTCATCTATTCAAGCTTTGTGTTTAAATATTTTTTTGGTTATCCAGTTTGTGTTCCCGGTACAAATGCTTCTGCACTTGCACTTGCAGTCGTGTAATAATTGTTAATTTTCTAGTCATATTGTAGAAAAACAGAAATAAAACACTACTGGTATACACCACAGTGTGTTAATTTTGTATGAAAAGCAATTTATCACCAAAGAAACGTTCACATTATAATCGTTATGAACTGAAATGAAATGCTACAAGCCGAATAGAGTCAAATCTCGATATTAGTTGTGTTAATTGCTTTGGTACAGAAAATGTAATAGATTCAGAAATAATAACAAAAATTGTTTTGCCTTTATAGATAACATGCCACGAAGACGAGTATCGAAGAAGTCAGAGGCCATGAAGAGGAGGTGGGACATTGACAAGGGTTATTGCTTCCCTTCTAAATCAAAAAGCTCTAATGACGACAAGGGTTATTGCTTCCCTTCTAAATCAAAAAGCTCATATGACAGAAAGGAACTGAAAACCTCAAAAATAGCCTAAACATGCAAGTGGATTCAGAGCAAACAATACCAGAAAATAAACAAAATACAGAGAAAGCTTCCAAAACTACACGTAGAGATGCAGCAATGTTTTGGGGCAACGAAGCAGTGAATGAAGATCGCCGTTGTAAAACGAAACATCCAGGCATTGATAGTGAAAGATGTGAACAAAGTAGCATCCGGCTGAAGCATATAAATGCGAAGTACCAGATTCACATAGTGATTTGAATGATCTAACAAAGAGTCCAAATGTATTGAGAGCAAACCATGTTGTACAAGGCAATTTCCACCAAGGTGATTTACGTTTCTTACCAAACAGTGGAAACCTGGGATAGCTCAGATCTTGATTACATTCTAGAACGTGGCAATGAACTGTATGAACATTTGCGCAATGCCTCGTTTATGCCTGCTGACACGGATTACATTCTCATATCTGAACTACCACATACAATAGAATTGTTTGGCATGTGTTTTGAATTGAAGACTGGCAGCTCCTTGGCAGGTTTAATTGGAAACTATAACGGCAATGTTGGTGTAGACTTTGTGGTGTCACTGGAGTATGCATTGGACAAAAGTTTATCAGAATCTGAAGCTTGCAACACATTTATGGTAACTAAGAAAGATGAGAAGTACTACATTTTCGATTCGCATGCCAGAAACCAAAGAGCAATGATGGCTCCAGATGGCAAAAGTGTATTGCTGACTGAAGTCTATGGCCACTGTCTTGATCTAGCAAGATCCATGAATGTTGGACCACTTGAACAGTTTGAAGTTCATTAGACGTTTCTGTCCGACAAGAGCAGTCTGGTGAACAGCAAAACATCGAATTTCACGATGCACCTACTCATTGCGAGCAAAACTTGGTGGTTGTTTCTGATACAGGGCCTGCTACATACAGATTCTGTCCACTGACATCGACAGCAAAGGACAATATTTGCATGCAACTCAAAATACAAAACTGTTGTGACAAGAAAGTGACCATTCAAATAATACAGATTGTATAGATATGGGAGAACCATGCAAAACACGGCAAATAAAAGGAGATGGCAACTGTTTCTTTAGAGCATTGTCTTTTGTTGTTTGTGGCACTGGAAAGTAAGAACTGCTGTGGTTAAGCAAATCAAAGCAAAGCCCGAGACATTCAACTGTCACCTTGGAAGTGGTTACTTCCACAAGAACGTTTCCGATCCAAAGATCCCGAATGCAGTATGTTGGAAGTTGGGCAACAGATGTTGAAATCCTTGTGGCTTGTGATTTATTCCAAACACATTCACTGACAATAAATGGTTGAGATTTTCAAGTACCCAGCTGGATAAGAACTTGCAGATCAAGAAAACAGCAATTTATCTGAAACATTGTCAGCAGACACATTATGATGTTGTACTTTGTGTTAGAGATAGTAACACTCAAATATGCTTGACCTGTGCAAGTCAATTTCCTAACCCATGTCCGGAAGAATTAAATTTGAAACCGTCCGCTCTTCGTCCAGTCAAATTGTGTTCAAAGGTGTTAAAAATACCACTGATGACTTGTGTGAAGATGTTACTGATTCCGAATACGAACATTTGTCAGGAGGTAAAACTGATACTGAAAATATCACGTTGCTTAAGCGGAAATGTGAGACAATATCAAACACCCCTCTCAGGAAACGTAGGAAAATGGGAAGAAGCAGCTGCAAAGAAACGAGCTTTGAACAGAGATTTTATCGAAGATGTTCATGCAAAGCAAAGAAAAATAAAATATGAGAAAGAGAAATTAAGAAAGCACACAGTAAGACAAAATACAAAGAAGAGCTGGAATACCAGAAAACAAAGAGAGACCAGAGTGTACAAAAGTACAAATATGATGAGAAGCGTCGGGATAAGGTGAAAGCCTATAGTGCACAGAAATACAAAGATAATCCTCAGCATAGAGAGACAGTAGTTCACAGAAATACAAAGCTGATAAGGAACATCAAGATAAAGTGAAGATATATAGTACACAGAAATACAGAGGTGATAAGGAACATCAGGATAAGGTGAAAGCCTATAGTGCACAGAAATACAAAGATAATCCGCAGTATAGAGAGATTAAGAAGATCAGTAGTTCACAGAAATACAAAGATGATAAGGGACATCAGGATAAAGTGAAAGCCTATAGTAGACAGAAATACAGAGATGATAAGGAACATCAGGATAAAGTGAAGGAATACAGAAATACAGAGATGATCCAAAACACAGCTTGAAGTTGAAGGAGAATAATGTACGACGACGGACAAACAAAAAAAAGAGTTCACAAATGTTGTTCGAATTTTTAAGAATTTTTCTGATCCAGTGGACCAGAATATATCTGTTGTGTATGTCATCGACTCTTATTCCAAAAGCAAGTCATGAAATGTAACAGACAGCAGTGACATCCATGGCAGATAAATGCATATCTGAAGAATACTTGCACAAATGTAGTGAAACGTGTGCTGACAACTGTTCATATTTAGAAACTGCATTATCAACTCTCTGGGTTTGCTACACTTGTCACAGGAAAGTGATTTCTGGCAAAATGCCGTCTGAAGCCATTGCAAATAACTTACGTCTCCGAGCAATTCCTCCACAACTGAAATGTTTGAATGTGTGATAGATTTGCACATTCCATTTATGAAAGTCATGGCCCTGTGAAAGTACAGAGTGCTGTCCAAATCTGAAGTGACTGAGACTAAGAAGAAGCAAAGTACAGTTCATGAGCTTCAAAACGGACATGGTTTTGTTCAGAAACGAACAAGGACTGACCCTGCTGTTGTAAGGTATGCTCGATTTTCACAGACAAAAGCACCAGAGAAATACTACCAAAGCAGGCTACAATTGTTTCTCCCTTACCATTTCGATCCTCAGTTGAAGCCACCAGGATTTGACAGATATCAGGGTTTCTATGAGGCCGGAGCAGTCTCTCTGTGTGGAAAAGTTCAATCAGTGAAATCAATAATTGAACAGAATCAAGTCCTATTTGAGAAAGAATCAGACACTTTAAAGAAAGCCGAGGAAATGCTGGAAAATTATGGACGTCGGGAAGATGCTTGGGCTCAGTTATGTCCTGAAACAGAGTTGGAAAGGCTGGAATGTAGAACAGCTAAGAAATGTACAACTGACGTGGAACATCAAGATTTTCCAGATTTGCTGGGAGGTAATAGAACCGAAAATCAGATTGAAGTGTCACCAGCGGTGATATCACGAGACGAAGCTCTACCTATGTCTCGCACACTTTCAAATCCAGATGACGTTTCATGATGTTACGGCCCCAACTGGTGTAGCAGCTTTCAATATTGCATCCACTATTCACAGTGCTTTATCCATAGGAACAGATACAATACCCTACGTTCTAAGCTGGGTGGCCTGCAACTCCTCATTATTGATGAAATATCAATGGTTGACAACAAACTGCTCAATTATATACATGGAAGGCTACGGCAACTTAAACAAGTAGGCAATGTTCCTTTTGGAAATGTTAGCATTCTAGCAGTGGGTGATTTTTATCAACTCCCACCAGTCATGGCCAAGCCATTGTTTGTACCTAAAAGTAAAGCTCCGGATGATGTTGATGATGGTTTAGTAGATTTCTGGAATGAACTTCTGTTCAGTATTGTAAAACGTATTTCGTTAAAAAGAAGACACTGACTTAGCAGAAGCATTGAATCATGTACGTACGAAAAAGATGAGCGAAGTTCTTAGTCCAAAAGATGCTGATTTGCTGAAAGCTTGTGAAACTGGATAAGAGAATGATGGGTGAGTACAATCTGACTGTTCCTGTTCTCATTGATGCGCAAGACTTTTCTAGAGATGCAAGGTCAGGAAAAATCACCATGTACGGGTACACAGGACATCTTTGATGAAATCGATAACAATTGCTGAAGGCGCTCGAATAATGTTGACAAAGAACATTGATGTTTCAGATGGACTGGTCAATGGTGTCTTCGTCACAGTTACACACATCGAATAAATAGCAGGAAGTTTCCCTAAGCTTGTCTATGTTGTGTTTGATGACATGAAAATTGGAAGAATCTGCGCAAGCAGTCCTCGATAAGATCATCTTTGCCTGAAGGTAGTACCCCAATTCAACCAGAAGAAGACACAATCAATAATCAAGGTGGAGTAAGGCGTCAGTTCCCTTTAAAACTTGCTTGGGCCTGCACAGTGCGTAAAGTTCAAGGACTAACCGTACACAATGCTTTTGTGTCACTAGATGGCGTATTCGCTCCTGGGCAAGGTTATGTAGCTAAGTCGTGTAACCTCTGTGAGTGGACTTACAATACAAGGTTTCAATGAAGATGCCCTATATTGCGACGAGAGAGTTGCAGAAGCAATGTCAAAAATGCCACAATTCATAATGGCAGATCAACCAGATAAATTACAGACGCGTGTAATGCTGCATAACATTCAAGGATTATTGTGCAATGTGGAAAATCTGAGATGTGATAAGAGATTTGCAGAAGCAGACTGCATCTGTTAACCAAATCGTCTAATGACAGACAACTGAAGCTTGATAAGTATTAGTTGCACCATCAACCAAGATCAGAGTGCTATGATGACTCCCAGCCACTTTTCAGGGGACTAAGCAGTCAGGCGCATGGGGGGTGTAGCTGTGTATACGAAGTTAACAGAAGCCTGTCATTGCCTGTACATAACCTTGAATACTTGGCTTTTCATCTTCCTCAAGTAGATCAGGTGGTAGTTGTAGTATACAGACCACAGTCATACCCGGCGGATTTGTTTATCGAACAGATGAACAGCTTGTGTTATCTTATCTCAGAGAACTTAGTTCTCGCAAGATTGTCATGGGAGACTTCAACCAAGATGTTTTACATGGTACTTCTTCAATTGAGAGATGCATGGTCGAAAATGGATACAGGCAATGCGTTCAAGAGCCTACTTCAGAAGGTGGAACTCTAATTGATCATGTATATGTTGAAGGGGTAGACAACATGAGTGTTTCTGTATTGCCAACTTATTACAGTTACCACGAAGCTGTGCAGATTGAAATGTAACTGGGGGCGGGCCTCACCAATTACCAGTAATACGAGTTGTCAGAGCATTTCCATCATAGCTCTCTAGATTTGTATCTAATACCGCTTATGCTGGTGCTAGGGGCCAATTTGCCACATGAACAGGTACAATAAAAGCGTACCTGAGATACAACACATATCACGAATCGTCAGATTGTTGGTATGTGCTTTAGAATAGGTTAACCAGAAGACTATTCTGTGAAGTCATGTGACGCAGTCAGTATGTCGGCACCTCTTCCCACTTCCCTTATATGTGTTGTAATTTTTTCCATGACCGTTGCTATGGCGATAAATCATGCGCGACCGTTGCTATAGCGATAACTCATGCGTAACCGTTGCTATGGCGATAATTCATGCCTGCCCGTTGCCTTTGCAATGGCGATAGCTCCTGCGTGACAGTTGCTATGGCGATAAATCATGTGTGACCGTTGCTATGGTGATAACTAGTGCCTGAGTTGCTATGTCGATAATTCATGCCTGACCGGTGCCCTTGATATATGGCGATAACTCATGCGTAACCGTTGCCGTTGCTATGGCGATAACTAATGCGTGACCGTTGCTCTGGGGATAACTCATGCGTAACCGTTGCCGCTGCTATGGCGATCACTCATACGTGACTGTTGCTATGACGATAACTAATAACTGACCGTTGCTATGTCGATTTCTCATGCCTGACCGGTTAACTCAGGCGTGACGTTGCTATGGCGATAACTCATGCGTGACCGTTGCCGTTGCTATGGCGACAACTCATGCGTGATCACTGCTATGGCGATAACTCATGCGTGGCGGTTGCGTTGCTATGGCGATAACTCATGCGTGGCCGTTGCAATGACGATAATTCATGCGTGACCGTTGCTATGGCGATAACTTATGCGTAACCGTTGCTATTTCGATAATTCATGCATGACCGTAGCCTTTGCTATGGCGATAACTAGTGCCTGAGTTGCTATGTCGGTAACTTATGCCTCCCGCTGCCGTTGATATATGGCGATAACTCATGCGTGACCGTTGCTATGGCGATAACTCATGCGTGACCGTTGCTATGGCGATAATTAATGCGTGACCTTTGCTATGGCGATAACTCAGTGTGACCGTTGCTGCTGCTATGTCGACAACTCATGCGTGGCCGTTGTTATGGCGATAACTCATACGTGACTGTTGCTATTGCGATAACTCATGCGTGACCGTTGCCATGGCGATAACTCATGCGTGACCGTTGCCGCTGCATGGCGATATCTCATGATTGACCGTTGCTAAGGCGATAACTCATGAGTGACCGTTGGCATGGCGATAACTGCCGTATGACCGTTGCTATGGCGATTCCTCATTCGTGACCGTTGCCGTTGCTATGGCGATAACTCATAGGGACCGTTGCTATGGCGATAACTAATGCTAACGGTCACGCATGATTTATCGCCATAGTAACGGTCACGCATCAGTTATCGCCATAGCAGAGGCAAGTCACGCAAGATTTATCGCCATAGCAACGGTCACGCATAAATTATCGCCATAGCAACGATCACGCATAAGTTATCGGCATAGCAACAGTCAAGCATGAGCTATCGCCATGCACCGGTCACTCAAGAGTTAACGCCATAGCAACAGCAACGATCATGCATGAATTATCGCCATAGCAACGGTCACTCATGAGTTATCACCATAGCAACGGTCACGCATGAGTTATCGCCATAGCAACAGTGATGCATGAGTTATCGCCATAACAACGGTCACGCATGATTTATCGCCATAGCAACGGTCACGCATTAGTTATCGCCATAGCAACGGTCACGCATGAGTTATCGCCATAGCAACGGCAACGGTCACGCATGAGAAATCGCCATAGCAACGGTCACACGGCAGTTATCACCATATCAACGGTCACGCATGAGTTATCGCCATAGCAACGGTCACGCATGAGTTATCGCCATAGCAACGGTCACTCATTAGTTATCGCCATAGCAGCGGTCACGCATGAGTTGTCACCATAGCAACGGTCACACGGCAGTTATCGCCATATCAACGGTCACGCGTGAGGGATCGCCATAGCAACGGTCACACGGCAGTTATCACCATATCAACGGTCACGCATGAGTTATCGCCATAGCAACGGTCAATCATGAGATATCGCCATAGCAACGGCAACGATCGCAGAGAGTTATCGTCTTAGCAAAGGTCACACATTAGTTATCGCCATAGCAACCGTCACGCATGAGTTATCGCCATAGCAACGGTCACTCATGAGTTATCGCCATAGCAACGGTCACGCATGAGTTATCGCCATAGCTTTCAGTCACGCATGAGTTATCGCCATATCAACGGTCACTCATGAGTTATCGCCATAGCAACAGCAACAGTCACGCATGATTTATCGCCATAGCAACGGTCACGCATGAGTTATCGCCATAGCAACGGTCACTCATGAGTTATCGCCATGGCAACGGTCACACGTGAGTTATCGCCATAGCAACGGTCACGCATGAGTTATGGCCATATCAACGGGCACTCGTGAGTTATCGCCATAGCAACGGTCAATCATGAGATATCGCCATAACAACGGCAACGGTCACACAGAGTTACCGCTATAGCAAGGGTCACGCATTAGTTATCGCCATAGCAAGGGTCACTCGTGAGTTATCGCCATAGCAACGGTCACTCATGAGTTATCGCCATAGCAACAGCAGCGGTCATTCATGATTTATCGCCATAGCAACGGTCAAGCTTTAGTTATCGCAATAGCAACGGTCAGGCATGAGTTATCGCCATAGCAACAGCAACGGTCATGCATGAATTATCGCCATAGCAACGGTCACGTTTTAGTTATCGCCATAGGAACGGTCACGCATCAGTTATCGCCACAGAAAAGGTCACGCATGAATTATTGCCATAGCAACACAACGGTCATATGTTTTTCGCCATAAAAAAGTCACGCATAGTTAACGCCCTAGCAACGTCCACGCATGATTAATCGCCATAGCAGCGGTCACGCATGAGTTGTCGCCATAGCAACGGTCACACGGCAGTTATCGCCATATCAACGGTCACGCGTGAGTTATCGCCATAGCATCGGTTACGCATGAGTTATCGCCATAGCAACGGTCAATCATGAGATATCGCCATAGCAACGGCAACGGTCACGCATGAGGAATCGCCATAGCAACGGTCACAGGGCAGTTATCACCATATCAACGGTCACGCATGAGTTATCGCCATAGCAACGGTCAAGCATGAGTTATCGCCATAGCAACGGTCAATCATGAGATATCGCCATAGCATCGGTTACGCATGAGTTATCGCCATAGCAACGGTCAATCATGAGATATCGCCATAGCAACGGCAACGGTCACGCATGAGGAATCGCCATAGCAACGGTCACACGGCAGTTATCACCATATCAACGGTCACGCATGAGTTATCGCCATAGCAACGGTCACGCATGAGTTATCGCCATAGCAACGGTCAATCATGAGATATCGCCATAGCAACGGCAACGATCGCAGAGAGTTATCGTCATAGCAAAGGTCACACATTAGTTATCGCCATAGCAACGGGCACGCATGAGTTATCGCCATAGCAACGGTCACTCATGAGTTATCGCCATAGCAACAGCAACAGTCACGCATGATTTATCGCCATAGCAACGGTCACGCATGAGTTATCGCCATAGCAACGGTCACGCATTAGTTATCGCCATAGCAGCGGTCACGCATGAGTTGTCACCATAGCAACGGTCACACGGCAGTTATCGCCATATCAACGGTCACGCGTGAGGGATCGCCATAGCAACGGTCACACGGCAGTTATCACCATATCAACGGTCACGCATGAGTTATCGCCATAGCAACGGTCAATCATGAGATATCGCCATAGCAACGGCAACGATCGCAGAGAGTTATCGTCTTAGCAAAGGTCACACATTAGTTATCGCCATAGCAACCGTCACGCATGAGTTATCGCCATAGCAACGGTCACTCATGAGTTATCGCCATAGCAACGGTCACGCATGAGTTATCGCCATAGCTTTCAGTCACGCATGAGTTATCGCCATATCAACGGTCACTCATGAGTTATCGCCATAGCAACAGCAACAGTCACGCATGATTTATCGCCATAGCAACGGTCACGCATGAGTTATCGCCATAGCAACGGTCACTCATGAGTTATCGCCATGGCAACGGTCACACGTGAGTTATCGCCATAGCAACGGTCACGCATGAGTTATGGCCATATCAACGGGCACTCGTGAGTTATCGCCATAGCAACGGTCAATCATGAGATATCGCCATAACAACGGCAACGGTCACACAGAGTTACCGCTATAGCAAGGGTCACGCATTAGTTATCGCCATAGCAAGGGTCACTCGTGAGTTATCGCCATAGCAACGGTCGCTCATGAGTTATCGCCATAGCAACAGCAACGGTCATTCATGATTTATCGCCATAGCAACGGTCAAGCTTTAGTTATCGCAATAGCAACGGTCAGGCATGAGTTATCGCCATAGCAACAGCAACGGTCATGCATGAATTATCGCCATAGCAACGGTCACGCTTTAGTTATCGCCATAGGAACGGTCACGCATCAGTTATCGCCACAGCAAAGGTCACGCATGAATTATTGCCATAGCAACACAACGGTCATATGTTTTTCGCCATAAAAAGGTCACGCATAGTTAACGCCCTAGCAACGTCCACGCAAGATTCATCGCCATAGCAGCGGTCACGCATGAGTTGTCGCCATAGCAACGGTCACACGGCAGTTATCGCCATATCAACGGTCACGCGTGAGTTATCGCCATAGCATCGGTTACCCATGAGTTATCGCCATAGCAACGGTCAATCATGAGATATCGCCATAGCAACGGCAACGGTCACGCATGAGGAATCGCCATAGCAACGGTCACAGGGCAGTTATCACCATATCAACGGTCACGCATGAGTTATCGCCATAGCAACGGTCAAGCATGAGTTATCGCCATAGCAACGGTCAATCATGAGATATCGCCATAGCATCGGTTACGCATGAGTTATCGCCATAGCAACGGTCAATCATGAGATATCGCCATAGCAACGGCAACGGTCACGCATGAGGAATCGCCATAGCAACGGTCACACGGCAGTTATCACCATATCAACGGTCACGGATGAGTTATCGCCATAGCAACGGTCACGCATGAGTTATCGCCATAGCAACGGTCAATCATGAGATATCGCCATAGCAACGGCAACGATCGCAGAGAGTTATCGTCATAGCAAAGGTCACTCATTGCCATCGCCATAGCAACGGGCACGCATGAGTTATCGCCATAGCAACGGTCATCACTCATGAGTTGTCGCCTTAGCAACGGCAACAGTCACGCATGATTTATCGCCATAGCAACGGTCACGCATGAGTTATCGCCATAGCAACGGTCACTCATTAGTTATCAACGCCAACGATCGCAGAGAGATATCGTCATAGCAAAGGTCACACATTAGTTATCGCCATAGCAACGGTCACGCATGAGTTATCGCCATAGCAACAGTCACTCATGAGTTATCGCCTAGCAACGGTCACGCATGAGTTATCGCCATATCTTTCATTCACGCATGAGTTATCGCCATATCAACGGTCACTCATGAGTTATCGCCATAGCAACAGCAACAGTCACGCATGATTTATCGCCATAGCAACGGTCACGCATGAGTTATCGCCATAGCAACGGTCACTCATTAGTTATCGCCATAGCAACGGCAACGATCGCAGAGAGTTATCGTCATAGCAAAGGTCACACATTAGTTATCGCCATAGCAACGGTCACGCATGAGTTATCGCCATAGCAACGGTCACTCATGAGTTATCGCCATAGCAACGGTCGCGCATGAGTTATCGCCATAGCTTTCAGACACGCATGAGTTATCGCCATATCAACGGTCACTCATGAGTTATCGCTATAGCAACAGCAACAGTCACGCATGATTTATCGCCATAGCAACGGTCACGCATGAGTTATCGCCATAGCAACGGTCACTCATGAGTTATCGCCATGGCAACGGTCACGCATGAGTTATGACCATATCAACGGGCACTCGTGAGTTATCGCCATAGCAACGGTCAATCATGAGATATCGCCATAGCAACGGCAACGGTCACACAGAGTTACCGCTATAGCAAGGGTCACGCATTAGTTATCGCCATAGCAAGGGTCACTCGTGAGTTATCGCCATAGCAACGGTCGCTCATGAGTTATCGCCATAGCAACAGCAACGGTCATTCATGAATTATCGCCATAGGAACGGTCACGCATTAGTTATCGCCATAGCAAGGGTCACTCGTGAGTTATCGCCATATCAACGGTCACTCATGAGTTATCGCCATAGCAACAGCAACAGTCACGCATGATTTATCGCCATAGCAACGGTCACGCATGAGTTATCGCCATAGCTTTCAGTCACGCATGACTTATCGCCATATCAACGGTCACTCATGAGTTATCGCCATAGCAACAGCAACAGTCACGCATGATTTATCGCCATAGCAACTGTCACGCATGAGTTATCGCCATAGCAACGGTCACTCAAGAGTTATCGCCATGGCAACGGTCACACGTGAGTTATCGCCATAGCAACGGTCACGCATGAGTTATGGCCATACCAACGGGCACTCGTGAGTTATCGCCATAGCAACGTTCAATCATGAGATATCGCCATAACAACGACAACGGTCACTCGTGAGTTATCGCCATAGCAACGGTCACTCATGAGTTATCGCCATAGCAACAGCAACGGTCATTCATGATTTATCGCCATAGCAACGGTCAAGCTTTAGTTATCGCAATAGCAACGGTCAGGCATGAGTTATCGCCATAGCAACAGCAACGGTCATGCATGAATTATCGCCATAGCAACGGTCACGCTTTAGTTATCGCCATAGGAACGGTCACGCATCAGTTATCGCCACAGCAAAGGTCACGCATGAATTATTGCAATAGCAACAACAACGGTCACATGTTTTTCGCCATAAAAAGGTCACGCATAGTTAACGCCCTAGCAACGTCCACGCATGATTCATCGCCATAGCAGCGGTCACCCATGAGTTGTCGCCATAGCAACGGTCACACGGCAGTTATCGCCATATCAACGGTCACGCGTGAGTTATCGCCATAGCATCGGTTACGCATGAGTTATCGCCATAGCAACGGTCAATCATGAGATATCGCCATAGCAACGGCAACGGTCACGCACGCATGAGAAATCGCCATAGCAACGGTCACAGGGCAGTTATCACCATATCAACGGTCACGCATGAGTTATCGCCATAGCAACGGTCACGCATGAGTTATCGCCATAGCAACGGTCAATCATGAGATATCGCCATAGCATCGGTTACGCATGAGTTATCGCCATAGCAACGGTCAATCATGATATATCGCCATAGAAACGGCAACGGTCAAGCATGAAGAATCGCCTTAGCAACGGTCACACGGCAGTTATCACCATATCAACGGTCGCGCATGAGTTATCGCCATAGCAACGGTCACGCATGAGTTATCGCCATAGCAACGGTCAATCATGAGATATCGCCATAGCAACGGCAACGATCGCAGAGAGATATCGTCATAGCAAAGGTCACACATTAGTTATCGCCATAGCAACGGTCACGCATGAGTTATCGCCATAGCAACAGTCACTCATGAGTTATCGCCTAGCAACGGTCACGCATGAGTTATCGCCATATCTTTCATTCACGCATGAGTTATCGCCATATCAACGGTCACTCATGAGTTATCGCCATAGCAACAGCAACAGTCACGCATGATTTATCGCCATAGCAACGGTCAGGCATGAGTTATCGCCATAGCAACAGCAACGGTCATGCATGAATTATCGCCATAGCAACGGTCACGCTTTAGTTATCGCCATAGGAACAGTCACGCATCAGTTATCGCCACAGCAAAGGTCACGCATGAATTATTGCAATAGCAACAACAACGGTCACATGTTTTTCGCCATAAAAAGGTCACGCATAGTTAACGCCCTAGCAACGTCCACGCATGATTCATCGCCATAGCAGCGGTCACCCATGAGTTGTCGCCATAGCAACGGTCACACGGCAGTTATCGCCATATCAACGGTCACGCGTGAGTTATCGCCATAGCATCGGTTACGCATGAGTTATCGCCATAGCAACGGTCAATCATGAGATATCGCCATAGCAACGGCAACGGCCACGCATGAGAAATCGCCATAGCAACGGTCACAGGGCAGTTATCACCATATCAACGGTCACGCATGAGTTATCGCCATAGCAACGGTCACGCATGAGTTATCGCCATAGCAACGGTCAATCATGAGATATCGCCATAGCATCGGTTACGCATGAGTTATCGCCATAGCAACGGTCAATCATGATATATCGCCATAGCAACGGCAACGGTCAAGCATGAGGAATCGCCTTAGCAACGGTCACACGGCAGTTATCACCATATCAACGGTCGCGCATGAGTTATCGCCATAGCAACGGTCACGCATGAGTTATCGCCATAGCAACGGTCAATCATGAGATATCGCCATAGCAACGCCAACGATCGCAGAGAGATATCGTCATAGCAAAGGTCACACATTAGTTATCGCCATAGCAACGGTCACGCATGAGTTATCGCCATAGCAACAGTCACTCATGAGTTATCGCCTAGCAACGGTCACGCATGAGTTATCGCCATATCTTTCATTCACGCATGAGTTATCGCCATCAACGGTCACGCATGAGTTGTCGCCATAGCAACGGCAACAGTCACGCATGATTTATCGCCATAGCAACGGTCACGCATGAGTTATCGCCATAGCAACGGTCACGCATTAGTTATCGCCATAGCAGCGGTCACGCATGAGTTGTCGCCATAGCAACGGTCACACGGCAGTTATCGCCATATCAACGGTCACGCGTGAGTTATCGCCATAGCATCGGTTACGCATGAGTTATCGCCATAGCAACGGTCAATCATGAGATATCGCCATAGCAACGGCAACGGTCACGCATGAGGGATCGCCATAGCAACGGTAACACGGCAGTTATCACCATATCAAGGGTCACGCATGAGTTATCGCCATAGCAAGGGTCACGCATGAGTTATCGCCATAGCAACGGTCAATCATGAGATATCGCCATAGCAACGGCAACGATCGCAGAGAGCTATCGTCTTAGCAAAGGTCACACATTAGTTATCGCCATAGCAACCGTCACGCATGAGTTATCGCCATAGCAACGGTCACTCATGAGATATCGCCATAACAACGGCAACGGTCACACAGAGTTACCGCTATAGCAAGGGTCACGCATTAGTTATCGCCATAGCAAGGGTCACTCGTGAGTTATCGCCATAGCAACGGTCGCTCATGAGTTATCGCCATAGCAACAGCAACGGTCATTCATGATTTATCGCCATAGCAACGGTCAAGCTTTAGTTATCGCAATAGCAACGGTCAGGCATGAGTTATCGCCATAGCAACAGCAACGGTCATGCATGAATTATCGCCATAGCAACGGTCACGCTTTAGTTATCGCCATAGGAACGGTCACGCATCAGTTATCGCCACAGCAAAGGTCACGCATGAATTATTGCCATAGCAACACAACGGTCATATGTTTTTCGCCATAAAAAGGTCACGCATAGTTAACGCCCTAGCAACGTCCACGCAAGATTCATCGCCATAGCAGCGGTCACGCATGAGTTGTCGCCATAGCAACGGTCACACGGCAGTTATCGCCATATCAACGGTCACGCGTGAGTTATCGCCATAGCATCGGTTACCCATGAGTTATCGCCATAGCAACGGTCAATCATGAGATATCGCCATAGCAACGGCAACGGTCACGCATGAGGAATCGCCATAGCAACGGTCACAGGGCAGTTATCACCATATCAACGGTCACGCATGAGTTATCGCCATAGCAACGGTCAAGCATGAGTTATCGCCATAGCAACGGTCAATCATGAGATATCGCCATAGCATCGGTTACGCATGAGTTATCGCCATAGCAACGGTCAATCATGAGATATCGCCATAGCGACGGCAACGATCGCAGAGAGTTATCGTCATAGCAAAGGTCACACATTAGTTATCGCCATAGCAACGGTCACGCATGAGTTATCGCCATAGCAACAGTCACTCATGAGTTATCGCCTAGCAACGGTCACGCATGAGTTATCGCCATAGCTTTCATTCACGCATGAGTTATCGCCATATCAACGGCCACTCATGAGTTATCGCCATAGCAACAGCAACAGTCACGCATGATTTATCGCCATAGCAACGGTCACGCATGAGTTATCGCCATTGCAACGGTCACTCATTAGTTATCGCCATAGCAGCGGTCACGCATGAGTTGTCGCCATAGCAACGGCCACACGGCAGTTATCGCCATCGCCATAGCATCGGTTACGCATGAGTTATCGCCATAGCAACGGTCAATCATGAGATATCGCCATAGCAACGGCAACGGTCACGCATGAGGGATCGCCATAGCAACGGTCACACGGCAGTTATCACCATATCAAGGGTCACGCATGAGTTATCGCCATAGCAAGGGTCACGCATGAGTTATCGCCATAGCAACGGTCAATCATGAGATATCGCCATAGCAACGGCAACGATCGCAGAGAGTTATCGTCTTAGCAAAGGTCACACATTAGTTATCGCCATAGCAACGGTCACGCATGAGTTATCGCCATAGCAACGGTCTCTCATGAGTTATCGCCATAGCAACGGTCACGCATGAGTTATCGCCATAGCTTTCAGTCACGCATGAGTTATCGCCATATCAACGGTCACTCATGAGTTATCGCCATAGCAACAGCAACAGTCACGCATGATTTATCGCCATAGCAACGGCCACGCATGAGTTATCGCCATAGCAACGGTCATTCATGAGTTATCGTCATGGCAACGGTCACACGTGAGTTATCGCCATAGCAACGGTCACGCATGAGTTATGACCATATCAACGGGCACTCGTGAGTTATCGCCATAGCAACGGTCAATCATGAGATATCGCCATAACAACGGCAACGGTCACACAGAGTTACCGCTATAGCAAGGGTCACGCATTAGTTATCGCCATAGCAAGGGTCACTCGTGAGTTATCGCCATAGCAACGGTCACTCATGAGTTATCGCCATAGCAACAGCAACGGTCATTCATGAATTATCACCATAGGAACGGTCACGCATTAGTTATCGCCATAGCAAGGGTCACTCGTGAGTTATCGCCATATCAACGGTCACTCATGAGTTATCGCCATAGCAACAGCAACAGTCACGCATGATTTATCGCCATAGCAACGGTCACGCATGAGTTATCGCCATAGCAACGGTCACTCATGAGTTATCGCCATGTCAACGGTACACGTGAGTTATCGCCATAGCAACGGTCACGCATGAGTTATGGCCATATCAACGGGCACTCGTGAGTTATCGGCATAGCAACGGTCAATCATGAGATATCGCCATAACAACGGCAACGGTCACACAGAGTTACCGCTATAGCAAGGGTCACGCATTAGTTATCGCCATAGCAAGGGTCACTCGTGAGTTATCGCCATAGCAACGGTCGCTCATGAGTTATCGCCATAGCAACAGCAACGGTCATTCATGATTTATCGCCATAGCAACGGTCAAGCTTTAGTTATCGCAATAGCAACGGTCAGGCATGAGTTATCGCCATAGCAACAGCAACGGTCATGCATGAATTATCGCCATAGCAACGGTCACGCTTTAGTTATCGCCATAGGAACGGTCACGCATCAGTTATCGCCACAGCAAAGGTCACGCATGAATTATTGCCATAGCAACAACAACGGTCACATGTTTTTCGCCATAAAAAGGTCACGCATAGTTAACGCCCTAGCAACGTCCACGCATGATTCATCGCCATAGCAGCGGTCACGCATGAGTTCTCGCCATAGCAACGGTCACACGGCAGTTATCGCCATATCAACGGTCACGCGTGAGTTATCGCCATAGCATCGGTTACGCATGAGTTATCGCCATAGCATGGTCAATCATGAGATATCGCCATAGCCACGGCAACGGTCACGCATGAGGAATCGCCATAGCAACGGTCACAGGGCAGTTATCACCATATCAACGGTCACGCATGAGTTATCGCCATAGCAACGGTCACGCATGAGTTATCGCCATAGCAACGGTCAATCATGAGATATCGCCATAGCGTCGGTTACGCATGAGTTATCGCCATAGCAACGGTCAATCATGAGATATCGCCATAGCAACGGCAACGGTCACGCATGAGGAATCGCCATAGCAACGGTCACACGGCAGTTATCACCATATCAACGGCCACGCATGAGTTATCGCCATAGCAACGGTCACGCATGAGTTATCGCCATAGCAACGGTCAATCATGAGATATCGCCATAGCAGCGGCAACGATCGCAGAGAGTTATCGTCATAGCAAAGGTCACACATTAGTTATCGCTATAGCAACGGTCACGCATGAGTTATCGCCATAGCAACAGTCACTCCTGAGTTATCGCCTAGCAACGGTCACGCATGAGTTATCGCCATAGCTTTCAGTCACGCATGAGTTATCGCCATATCAACGGTCACTCATGAGTTTTCGCCATAGCAACAGCAACAGTCACGCATGATTTATCGCCATAGCAACGGTCACGCATGAGCTATCGCCATAGCAACGGTCACTCATTAGTTATCGCCATACCAGCGGTCACGCATGAGTTGTCGCCATAGCAACGGTCACACGGCAGTTATCGCCATATCAACGGTCACGCGTGAGTTATCGCCATAGCATCGGTTACGCATGAGTTATCGCCATAGCAACGGTCAATCATGAGATATCGCCATAGCAACGGCAACGGTCACGCATGAGTTATCGCCATGGCAACGGTCACACGTGAGTTATCGCCATAGCAACGGGCACGCATGAGTTATGGCCATATCAACGGGCACTCGTGAGTTATCGCCATAGCAGCGGTCAATCATGAGATATCGCCATAACAACGGCAACGGTGACACAGAGTTACCGCTATAGCAAGGGTCACGCATTAGTTATCGCCATAGCAAGGGTCACTCGTGAGTTATCGTCATAGCAACGGTCACTCATGAGTTATCGCCATAGCAACAGCAACGGTCATTCATGATTTATCGCCATAGCAACGGTCAAGCTTTAGTTATCGCAATAGCAACGGTCAGGCATGAGTTATCGCCATAGCAACAGCAACGTTCATGCATGATTTATCGCCATAGCAACGGTTACGCTTTAGTTATCGCCATAGGAACGGTTACGCATCAGTTATCGCCACAGCAAAGCTCACGCATGAATTATTGCCATAGCAACAACAACGGTCACATGTTTTTCGCCGTAAAAAGGTCACGCATAGTTAACGCCCTAGCAACGTCCACGCATGATTCATCGCCATAGCAGCGGTCACCCATGAGTTATCGCCATAGCAACGGTCACACGGCAGTTATCGCCATATCAACGGTCACGCGTGAGTTATCGCCATAGCATCGGTCACGCATGAGTTATCGCCATAGCAACGGTCAATCATGAGATATCGCCATAGCAACGGCAACGGTCACGCATGAGAAATCGCCATAGCAACGGTCACAGGGCAGTTATCACCATATCAACGGTCACGCATGAGTTATCGCCATAGCAACGATCACGCATGAGTTATCGCCATAGCAACGGTCAATCATGAGATATCGCCATAGCATCGGTTACGCAAGAGTTATCGCCATAGGAACGGTCAATCATGAGATATCGCCATAGCAACGGCAACGGTCACGCATGAGGAATCGCCATAGCAACGGTCACACGGCAGTTATCACCATATCAACGGTCACGGATGAGTTATCGCCATAGCAACGGTCACGCATGAGTTATCGCCATAGCAACGGTCAATCATGAGATATCGCCATAGCAACGGCAACGATCGCAGAGAGTTATCGTCATAGCAAAGGTCACTCATGAGTTATCGCCATAGCAACGGTCACGCTTGAGTTATCGCCATAGCTTTCAGTCACGCATGAGTTATCGCCATATCAACGGTCACTCTGAGTTATCGCCATAGCAACGGTCAATCATGAGATATCGCCATAGCATCGGTTACGCAAGAGTTATCGCCACGCATGATTTATCGCCATAGCAACGGTCACGCATGAGTTATCGCCATAGCAGCGGTCACGCATGAGTTGTCGCCATAGCAGCGGTCACACGGCAGTTATCGCCATATCAACGGTCACGCGTGAGTTATCGCCATAGCATCGGTTACGCATGAGTTATCGCCATAGCAACGGTCAGTCATGAGATATCACCATAGCAACGGCAACGGTCACGCATGAGCAATCGCCATAGCAACGGTCACACGGCAGTTATCACCATATCAACGTCACGCATGAGTTATCGCCATAGCAACGGTCACGCATGAGTTATCGCCATAGCAACGGTCAATCATGAGATATCGCCATAGCAACGGCAACGATCGCAGAGAGTTATCGTCATAGCAAAGGTCACACATTAGTTATCGCCATAGCAACGGTCACGCATGAGTTATCGCCATAGCAACGGTCACTCATGAGTTATCGCCATAGCAACGGTCACGCATGAGTTATCGCCATAGCTTTCAGTCACGCATGAGTTATCGCCATATGAACGGTCACTCATGAGTTATCGCCATAGCAACAGCAACAGTCACGCATGATTTATCGCCATAGCAACGGTCACGCATGAGTTATCGCCATAGCAACGGTCACTCATGAGTTATCGCCATGGCAACGGTCACGCAGGAGTTATGGCCATATCAACGGGCACTCGTGAGTTATCCCCATAGCAACGGTCAATCATGAGATATCGCCATAGCAACGGCAACGGTCACACAGAGTTACCGCTATAGCAAGGGTCACGCATTAGTTATCGCCATAGCAAGGGTCACGCATAGCAACGCCGCCATAGCAAAGGTCACACATTAGTTATCGCCATGCAACGGTCGCGCATGAGTTATCGTCATAGCCACGGTCACTCATGAGTTATCACCATAGCAACGGTCACGCATGAGTTATCGCCATAACAACGGTCACGCATGAGTTGTCGACATAGCAACGTCAACGGTCACGCATGAATTATCGCCATAGCTACGTCACGCATTAGTTATTACCATAGCAACGGTCACCTATGAGTTATCGCCATAGCAACGGCAACGGTCACGAATGAGTTATCGCCATAGCTACGGTCACGCTTTAGTTATCGCAATAGCAACGGTCAAGCACGAGTAATCGCCATAGCAACAACGATCACGCTTGGGTTATCGCCATAGCAACGGTCACGCATGGGTGACCGCCATAGCAATGTCACGCATAGTTATCGCCATAGCAACAGCTACGCATTAGTTATCGCCATAGCAACGGTCACCTATGAGATATCGCCTTAGCGCGGCAACGGTCACACAGAGTTATCGCCATAGCAAAGGTCGCACATTAATTATCGCCATAGCAACGGTAACGCATGAGTTATCGCCATAGCAACGGTCACGCATGAGTTATCGCCATAGCAAGTCACGCCTGAGTTATCGCCATAACAGCGGTCACGCATGAGTTGTCGACATAGCAACGTCAACGGTCACGCATGAATTATCGCCATAGCAACAGTTACGCATAGTTATCGCCATAGCAACGGTCACCTATGAGATATCGCCATAGCAACGGCAACGGTCACGAATGAGTTATCGCCATAGCTACGTCACGCTTTAGTTATCGCCATAGTAACAGTCACGCACGAGTAATCGCCATAGCAACGGCAACAATCACGCTTGAGTTATCGACATAGCAACGGTCACGCATGGGTGACCGCCATAACAACGGTCACGCATGAGTTATCGACATAGCAACGGTCGCGCATGAGTTATCGCCATGCAACGTCACGCATGAGTTATCGCCATAGCAACGGTCACGCATGAGTTATCGCCATAACAACAGTCACGCTTTGGTTAACGCCATAGCAACGGTCACGCATGAATTGTCGCCATAGCAACGGCAACGGTCACGCATGAGTTGTCGCCATAGCAACAGTCACGCATGAGTTAACGCCTAGCAACGGTCACGCATGAGTTATCGCCATAGCAACGGTCACCCATGAGTTATCGCCATAGCAACGGTCAAGCTTGTATTATCGCCATCAACGGTCACTCAAGAGTTATCGCCATAGCAACGGTCACTCATGAGTTATCACCATAGCAACGGTCAAGCATGAGTTATCGCCATAGCAAAAGTCACGCATGAGTTATCGCCATAGCAACGGTCAGGCATGACTTATCGCCATAGCAACGGTCACTCATGAGTTATCGCCATAGCAACAGCAACGGTCAAGCTCGAATTATCGCCATGCAACGGTCACTTAAAAGTTATCGCCATAGCAACGGTCACTCTTGAGTTATCACCATAGCAACGGTCACGCATGAGTTATCGCCATAGCAGCAGTCACGCATGAGTTATCGCCATAACAACGGTCACGCATGAGTTGTCGACATACCAACGTCAACGGTCACGCATGAATTATCGCCATAGCAACAGTTACGCATAGTTATCGCCATAGCAACGGTCACCTATGAGTTATCGCCATAGCAACGGCAACGGTCACGAATGAGTTATCGCCATAGCTACGTCACGCTTTACTTATCGCCATAGTAACAGTCACGCACGAGTAATCGCCATAGCAACGGCAACAATCACGCTTGAGTTATCGACATAGCAACGGTCACGCATGGGTGACCGCCATAACAACGGTCACGCATGAGTTATCGACATAGCAACGGTCGTGCATTAGTTATCGCCATGCAACGTCACGCATGAGTTATCACCATAGCAACGGTCACGCATGAGTTATCGCCATAGCAACAGTCACGCCTGAGTTATCGCAAAAACAACGGTCACGCATGAATTGTCGCCATAGCAACGGCAACGGTCACGCATGAGTTGTCGCCATAGCAACAGTCACGCTTTAGTTAACGCCATAGCAACGGTCATGCATGAGTTATCGCCATAGCAACGGTCCCCATGAGTTATCGCCATAGCAAAAGTCACGCATGAGTTATCGCCATAGCAACGGTCAGCCATGACTTATCGCCATAGACCGTTGCTATGGCGATAACTCATGCGTGACTGTTGCTATGGCGATAACTCATGCATAGCTCATGAGTGACCGTTGCTATGGCGATAACTCATTCGCGACCGTTACTATGGCGATAACTCTGTGTGACCGTTGCCGCTGCTATGGCGATAACTCATGAATGACCGTTGACATGGCGATAACTGCCGTGTGACGTTGCTATGGCGATTCCTCATGCGTGACCGTTGCCGTTGCTGTGGCGATAACTCATGCGTGACTGTTGCTATGGCGATAACTCATGCGTGACTGTTGCTATGGCGATAACTCATGCATAACTTATGAGTGACCGTTGCTATGGCGATAACTCATGCGTGACTTTTGCTATGGCGATAACTCATGCTTGACCGTTGCTATGGTGATAACTCATGAGTATTGACATGGCGATAACTGCCGTTTGACGTTGCTATGGCGATTCCTCATGCGTGACCGTTGCCGTTGCTGTGGCGATAACTCATGCGTGACTGTTGCTATGGCGATAACTCATGCGTGAGTTTATGCAAAAGTTTATGCGAATCGGGCGCTGAACAGAACATACCTTATTTCTAGTAATTGAGGAAGGTCATTTATCTCGGCTCAGGAGCTTCGGAGAGGCCAATCTATGTGCGCAAACGATTTCTAGGGTTCCACAAAGCTTATGCGAAACGGTCGCTCAATAGAAAATAACCCTTTTTCTAGTAATTGAGAAAAGTCATTTATCTCGACTCAGGAGCTTCGAGAGGCTAACCTACGGGCGCAAACGATTTCTACGGTTCCAAAAGCTTATGGGAACCGGTCGCTGAAAAGAAAATCGAGAGATTAAGCTTTTGGGACCGTGTGACCGTTGCTATGGCGATAAGTCTGTGTGACCGTTGCCGCTGTCATGAATGACCGTTGACATGGCGATAACTGCCGTGTGACGTTGCAATGGCGATTCCTCAAGCGTGACCGTTGCCGCTGTCATGAATGACCGTTGACATGGCGATAACTTCCGTGTGACGTTGCTATGGCGATTCCTCATGCGTGACCGTTGCCGTTGCTGTGGCGATAACTCATGCGTGACTGTTGCTATGGCGATAACTCATGCGTGAGTTTATGCAAAAGTTTATGCGAATCGGGCGCTGAACAGAACATACCTTATTTCTAGTAATTGAGGAAGGTCATTTATCTCGGCTCAGGAGCTTCGGAGAGGCCAATCTATGTGCGCAAACGATTTCTAGGGTTCCACAAAGCTTATGCGAAACGGTCGCTCAATAGAAAATAACCCTTTTTCTAGTAATTGAGAAAAGTCATTTATCTCGACTCAGGAGCTTCGAGAGGCTAACCTACGGGCGCAAACGATTTCTACGGTTCCAAAAGAAAAGAAAATCGAGAGATTAAGCTTTTGGGACCGTGTGACCGTTGCCGTTGCGTGATATCGGTACTATGGCGATAACTAATGCGTGACTCTTGCTATGCGATAACTCATGCGTGACCTTTGCCGTTGCATGGCGACAACTCATGCGTCACCGTTGTAAGGGATAACTCAAGCGTGACTGTTGCTATAGCGATAAATCATGCGTGACCTGAGTTGCTATGCCGTTGATATATGGCGATAACTCATGCGTAACCGTTGCCGTTGCTATGGCGATAACTAATGCGTGACGTTGCTATGGCGATAATTCATGAGTGACCGTTGCTATGGCGATAACTCATGCGTGATCGCTGCTATGGCGATAATTCATGCATGACCGTTGCTGTTGCTATGGCGATAACTCATGAGTGACCGTTGCTATGGGAAAACTCATGCGTGACCGTCGCTATGGCGATAACTACAGCCTGACCTTTCTATAGCGATAACTCTGTGTGACCGTTGTCGTTGCTATGGCGATTACTCGTGCTTGACGTTGCTATGGCGATAACTCATGCGTGACCGTTGCCGTTGCTATGGCGATAACTCATGAGTGACCGTTGATATGGCGATAACTGTCGTGTGACCGTCGCTATGGCGATTCCTCATGCGTGACCGTTGCGTTGCTATGGCAAGAACTCATGCGTGACCGTTGCTATAGCGATACTCATGCGTGACTGTTGCTCTGGCGATAACTCATGTGTGACCGTTGCTATGGCGATAAATCATGCGTGACTGTTGCCGTTGCTATGGCGATAACTGATGCGTGACCGTTACTATGGCGATAAAGCATGCGTCGCCATAGCAACGGTCACCTATGAGTTATCGCAATAGCAACGGCAACGGTCACGAATGAGTTATCGCCATAGCAACGTCAAGCACGAGTAATCGCCATAGCAACGACAACGATCACGCTTTAGTTATCGCCATAGCAACGTCACGCATGAGTTATCACCATGCAACGGTCACGCATGAGTATCGCCATAGCAACAGTCACGCATGATATCGCTTAACACCGGTCACGCATGAGTTGTCGCCATAGCAACGGCAACGGTCACGCATCAGTTATCGCTATAGCAATATTCAAGCACGAGTAATCCCATAGCAACGGCAACGATCACGTTTGAATTATCGCCAAGCAACGTCACGCATGGGTGACCGCCGTCACGCATGAGTTATCGCCATAGCAACAGTTACGCATTAGTTATCGCCGTTGCAACGGTCACCTATGAGTAATCGCCATAGCAAAGGTCACGCATTAATTATCGCCATAGCAACAGCAACGGTCACGCATGAATTTTCGCCATAGCAACGGTCACTCATGAGTTATCGCCATAGCAACGGTCACGCATGAGTAATCGCCATAGCAACAGTCATGCATGAGTTATCGCCATAGCAACGGTCACTCATGAGTTATCGCCATAGTAACAGCAACGGTCATGCATGAATTATCGCCATAGCAACGGTCACGCATGATTTATCGCCATAGCAACGGTCACGCAGTATTATCGCCATAGCAACAGTCACACAACGGCAACGGTCACGCAGGAGTTATCGCCATAGCAACGGCAACGGTCATTTTATCACGGTCACGAATTAGTTATCGCCATAGGCAACGGTCACACGGTCTCCGAATCTCCTGGGCCGATTTAAATGACTTTCCACAATTACTAGAAATAAGGCTATTTTCTATTCAGCTTCGTTTGCGCACATAGATTGGCCTCTCCGAAGCTCGTGAGTCGAGATAAATAACTTTTCTCAATTACTAGAAATAAGGCCAGCGACCAAGGGGCATAAGCTTTTGGGACCGTAGAAATCGGTTGCGAAGCACCTGAGCTTCCTCAATTACTAGAAATAAGGGTATATTCTGTTCAACGCCCGTTTCGCATAAGATATTATCGAATAAGTTATCGCCATAGCAACGGTCACGCATGAGTTATCGCCACAGCAGCGATCGCACATTAGCTATCGACATGTCATCAATGACACGTCAATCACGAGATATCGCAATAGCAACAGCAACGTCAAAGAGAGTTATCGTCATAGCAACGGTGAATCATGGCTATCGCTATAGCAACGTTATCGTATTGCAAATGTCACGCATTTGTTATCGCCAACGATAGCAACGGTCACGAATGAGTTATCGCCATAGCAACAGCAACGGTCATGCATGTCACGCATGAATAATCGCCATGCAACTGTCACGCATGAGTTATCGCCACAGCAACGATCACACATTAGTTATCGACATAGCAACATGTCAATCATGAGATATCGCAATAGCAACGGCAACGGTCACAGAGAGTTATCGCCATAGCAACGGTGAATCATGAGATATCGCCATAGCAACGTCACGCATGAGTTATCGCACGGCCACTGATGAGTTATCGCCATAGCAACGGTCACTCATGAGTTATCGCCATAGCAACGGCAACGGGAACGCATGAGTTATCCCATAGCAACGGTCACGCATGAGTTATCGCCATATATCAACGGCACCGGTCAGGCATGAGTTATGCATGTCACGCATGATTTATCGCCATAGCAACGGTCACGCATGAGTTATCGCATAGCAACGGTCACGCACTAATCGCGACCGGTTCGCATAAGCTTCGTTTGCGCACATAGACTCAATTACTAGAAATAAGGCCAGCGACCGTTTCCGCATAAGCTTTTTGGAACCGTAGCAATCCTTTGCGCACATAGATTGGCCTCTCCGAAGCTCCTGAGCCGAGATAAATGACCTTCCTCAATTACTAGAAATAAGGTATGTTCTCTTCAGCGCCCGGTTCGCATAAGCTTTTGGGACCGTAGATATGTTATCGCCATAGGCAACGGCAACGTTCACGCATGAGTTGTCGCCATGGAAATTGTCACGCATCATTTATCGCCATAGCAGTGAGAATCGCCACAGCAACGGCAATGGTCATTATTAGCATTGTTGCTATGGCATGGGTGACCGCATAGCAACGGTAACGGTCACGAATGAGTAATCGCCATAGCAACAGTCAATCATGAGTCATCGCCTTAACAACGGTTACGCATGAGTTGTCGACATAGCAACGGCAACGGTCACACAGTTATCGCCATAGCAATTAATTATCGCCATAGCCGCGGTCACGCATGAGTTATCGCCATAGCAACAGTCACGCATGAGTTATCGCCATAACAACTGGCACGCATGAGTTGTCGACATAGCAACGGCAACGGTCACGCATGAATTATCGGCATAGCAACAGTTACGCATTAGTTATCGCCATAGCAACGGTCATCTATGAGTTATCGCCATAGCAACGGCAACGGTCACGCATTAATTATCGCCATAGCAACGGTCATGCATGAGTTATCCCCATAGCAACGGTCGCATGAGTTATGGCCAAGCAACTCAGTCACGCATGATTTATCGCCATAGCAACAATCACGTTTGAGTTATCGCCTTAACAACGGTCACGCATGATTTGTCGCCATAGCAACGGCAACGGTCACGCATGAGTTATCGATAGCATCGCCAACGGCACCGGTTCGCATAAGCTTCGTTTGCGCACATAGATTGGCCTCTCCGAAGCTCCTGAGTCGAGATAAATGACTTTTCTCAATTACTAGAAATAAGCTATTTTATTAATTACCAGAAATATTCAGCTTTTGGAACCGTAGAAATCGTTTGCGCCCGTAGATTAGCCTCTCGAAGCTCCAGAGATTACTAGAAATAAAGGCCAGCGACCGGTTCGCATAAGTTTCGTTTGCGCAAATAGATTGGCCTCCCCGAAGCTCGTGAGTCGAAATAAATGACTTTACTCAATTACGACCATGGCGCATAAGCTTTTGGGACCGTAGAAATCGGTTGCGCAATAACTAGAAATAAGAGTATTTTCTGTCCAACGCCCGGTTCGCATAAGATATTATCGAATAAGTTATCGTTGCTATTGCTATGGCATCGTTGCTATTGCTCACGCATGACTTGCTATGGCGATAAATCTTGCGTGACTGTTGCCGCTGCTATGGCGATAACTGATGCGTGACCGTTACTTGGCGATAACTAATGCGTGACCGTTGCCGTTGACATGCGATAACACGCGTCTAGTCCGTCATTCATAATCCAGCCGTCGTCCATTAGAGAATATCCGCGTCCATAATCCAAAGACCTATTCCATATTCCATATAACAGTATTAGCACCAATTCAAAAAGACAATCATAGTATACATAAACATAGGCTAGTTTCCTGCAAGAGAGAAGCGGTCAACAGTTTTCAATGATGCCGGCAAGACATCATGATGTTCCAAAAATATCAAATCCGTATCGCTGATCAGTATTCTTAATCCAAAATATTCGTTGTAAAGTCGTCATCTAAAGAATGACGTATCTCAGTCACGCTTTGATTGTGACTGTTCATATGAGTACCATGAGGATCTTGAAGTACATGGGTTCATACGGCCCCTAGCCCCGGGTTAAGCGGAATTAGACACAAGTTACGAAACGTAGCGCCATAGATCTGGCACGCTACGTTCGTATTTTGCTATCAGCCAAATCGTATTTTTGTATCGCCAAATTTGAGTGGAGGCGCTTGGTGGAATAGCCCTGTTTATAAACACCTCAACAAAAGTAAGTTCCCCCCTAAACATTGGCTAATATTTTCTAAGATATTTATGCGATCGTCACGAGATTTCACACAGAACATGGGTTTGACCAGCGCAACAATCTGTGAAAATGATTACCCTGTAGGTGGTGTTATGCCTGAATGAGCATGAATTCAATGCAACTCGGTCGCATTTCAAAAATTGCAAAACAGATTATCAAGGACGGATTTTATTCAATAACGAACAAATTCTAACAGGCAGAGCAATGACTGTACTATCCAATCACAAGGTTGGGCCAGAGCAACAATCGGTCAAAATGATCACCATGTAGATGGTGCTATGCCTGAATGGGCATGCATTGAATGCAAGACAGTAGCATTTCCATAAAATGTAAAACAGATTATCAAAGACAGATTTTTTTCAGTAACGAACAAATCCGAACCGGCAGGGCAAAGACAGTGTTATCCAATCACACCGTTTGACCAGAGCAGCAATCGGTGAAAATGATCACCATGTAGGTGGTGATATGTCTGAATGGGCATGCATTGAATGGAAGAAGGTAGCATTTTCATAAATTGCAAAACAGATTATCAAAGACAGGTTTTATCCAATAACGAACAAATCCTAACCGATAGAACAAAACAGTACTGTCCAATCACACGGTTTGACCAGAGCAGCAATCAGTGAATATGATTATGGTGTAGGTGGTGCTATGCCTTAACCCTGTCAGGCCTGGAAGGCCATTATGGCTCCCTCCTACCAAACTTGTTCTCCTATCTCCGGGGCGACAAAAGAATGAAAGCAGACTTTTTAGTTTGTCATATTGGAGTCATTTTGAGCGCATTTTCATAGCCCCCGAGCAGAGGGTCATGGGTAAATCCAAGATGGCCTCCATTTGGGAAGCAAAAAAGTGATGTTTTTGTCGTTTTTCTTTATACTTTCTGCTTTCCCTCGCGGAAAAGTGGGTAAAAATGATTTTATTTCACATCGGACTATTATTTACTAATTTATCAAGCAGTTGCAGGATAATACATAAGTAAAAAAATCGAAAAATCTGACCGACAATCCGACCATGAACACACGGTTCTTGCTGACGTCCATCGTCTGTTACAACAGGAATGGGTGGCCATTCCGCAACGCCGGGTGATCCGCCTCATCAACACTATGCGAGAACGATGCCGTCAAGTGCTAGAGCGACGCGGTGGATACACGCGCTATTAACCCCTGTTAACTGTGTGATTGGATAGCACTGTCTGCTCTACCGGTTAGGATTTGTTCCTTACTGAATAAACTGTTTCTTTGGTAATCTGTTTTGCAATTTATCGAAATGCTACCGTTTTACATTCAATGTATGCTAATTATCCCTATCTAACGTGGGATTTAGGGACCTGTCCAGACCGGGGCGCTATTTCGACTCTACCCCCTACCCCCCCCAATAGTTTTCTTACGTCTTCAGCTCCGATGCTGAAGCTTACCACACTACACCATTGGGTCACGCTCCAACAGAACATGCAAACACATCTGATCTGATGACGTCACAGTGACGACATTTTCCAAAGGCATTTTTGCTCGATTTTCAGGGGAGATTTTTCGATGTTTTTATTTATGTATTTTCCTTGCAAAATGCGTGATAAATTAGTAAATGATAGTCCGATGTGAAATAAAATCATTTTTACCCACCTTTCCGCGAGCAAAAGCAGGAATTCCAAGGAAAAGGATGAAAACATCACTTTTCTGCTTCCCAAATGGAGGCCATCTTGGATTTACCCATGACCCTCTGCTCGGGGGCTATGAAAATGCGCTCAAAATGACTCCAATATGACAAACTAAAAAGTCTGCTTTCATTCTTTTGTCGCCCCGGAGATAGGAGAACAAGTTTGGTAGGAGGGAGCCATAATGGCCTTCCAGGCCTGACAGGGTTAAGGCATAGCACCACCTACACCATAATCATATTCACTGATTGCTGCTCTGGTCAAACCGTGTGATTGGACAGTACTGTTTTGTTCTATCGGTTAGGATTTGTTCGTTATTGGATAAAACCTGTCTTTGATAATCTGTTTTGCAATTTATGAAAATGCTACCTTCTTCCATTCAATGCATGCCCATTCAGACATATCACCACCTACATGGTGATCATTTTCACCGATTGCTGCTCTGGTCAAACGGTGTGATTGGATAGCACTGTCTTTGCCCTGCCGGTTCGGATTTGTTCGTTACTGAAAAAAATCTGTCTTTGATAATCTGTTTTACATTTTATGGAAATGCTACTGTCTTGCATTCAATGCATGCCCATTCAGGCATAGCACCACCTACATGGTGATCATTTTGACCGATTGTTGCTCTGGTCCAACCTTGTGATTGGATAGTACAGTCATTGCTCTGCCTGTTAGGATTTGTTCGTTATTGAATAAAATCCGTCCTTGATAATCTGTTTTGCAATTTTTGAAATGCGACCGAGTTGCATTGAATTCATGCTCATTCAGGCATAACACCACCTACAGGGTAATCATTTTCACAGATTGTTGCGCTGGTCAAACCGATGTTCTGTGTGAAATCTCGTGACGATCGCATAAATATCTTAGAAAATATTAGCCAATGTTTAGGGGGGAACTTACTTTTGTTGAGGTGTTTATATCACATGAGTGACCGTTGTTATGGCGATAACTCATGCATGACTGTTGCTATGGCGATAACTCATGCGTGACCGTTGCTATGGCGATAATTAATGTGTGACCTTTGCTATGGCGATAACTCTGTGTGACCGTTGCCGCTGCCTTGGCGATATCTCATGATTGACCGTTGCTATGGCGATTCCTGATACGTGACCGTTGCCGTTGCTATGGCGATAACTCATAGGTTACCGTTGCTACGGCGATAACTAATGCGTAACTGTTGCTATGGCGATATTCATGCGTGATCGTTGCCGTTGCTATGGCAATTACTCGTGCTTGAAGGTTGCTTTGCGATAACTAAAGCGTGACCGTAGATATGGAGATAACTCATTCGTGACCGTTGCCGTTGCTATGGCGATAACTCATAGGTGACCGTTGCTATGGCGATAACTCATAGGTGACCGTTGCTATGGCGATGACTAATGAGTGACCGTTGCTATGGCGATAACTCATGCGTGACCATTGCCGTTGCTGTGGCGATTGTCATGCTGGACCGCTGCTATGACGATAACTAATGCTTGACCATTTCCATGGCGACAACTCATGCGTGAACGTTGCCGTTGCTATGGCAATAACTTATTCGATAATATTCACGGTCCCAAAAGCTTATGCGAACCGGGCGCTGAACAGAACATACCTTATTTGTAGTAATTGAGGAAGGTCATTTATCTCGGCTCAGGAGCTCCAGAAAACTTATGCGGAAACGGTCGCTGGCCTTATTTCTAGTAATTGAGAAAAATCATTTATCTCGACTCAGGAGCTTCGAGAGGCCAGTCTATGTGCGCAAACGAAGCTTATGCGAACCAGTCGCTGAATAGAAAATAGCCTTATTTCTAGTAATTGAGGAAAGTCATTTATATCGGCCTTCGGAGAGATTAAGCTATTGGGACCGTGTGACCGTTGCCGTTTCGTGACGTGACTGTTGCTATGCGATAAATATGCGTGACCGTTGCAGTTGCTATGGCGACAACTCAAGCGTGACTGTTGCTATGGCGATAAATCATGAGTGACCGTTGATATGGCGACAACTCATGCGTGACCGTTGCTATGGCGATAAATCATAAGTGACCGTTAATATGGCGATAACTCATGCGTGACCGTTGCCATGGCTATAACTCATGCGTGACTGTTGCCGTTGCCATGGCGACAACTCATGCGTGACCGTTGTTATGCAATAACTATGCGTGAGTGTTGCTATGGCGATAACTCATGAGTGACCGTTGTTATGGCGATAACTCATGCGTGACTGTTGCTATGCTATACTCATGCGTGACTGTTGCCGTTGCTATAACTCATGCGTGACCGTTGCAATGGTGATAACTCATGAGTGACCGTTGCTATGGCGATAACTCATGAGTGACGTTGCCTGGCGATAATTCAAGCTTGACCGTTGCTATGGCGATAACTCATGCGTGACTGTTGCTATGGCGATGACTCATGCTTGACCGTTGCTATGGCGATAACGTATGAGTGAAGGTTAGGGGATAACTAATGCGTGACCGTCGTTATGGCGTATAAATCATGCGTGACCGTTGCCGTTGCTATTGCGATATCTCATGATTGGCCACGGGTGGCCGTGATAGGGCGATAACTGGCGTGTGACCGTTGCTATGGCGATTCCTCATGCGTGACCGTTGCCGTTGCTGTGGCGACAAATCATGCGTGACCGTTGCTATGGCGATAACTCATGTGGTGACTGTTGCTATGGCGATAAATCATGCGTGACTGTAGCCGTTGCTATGGCGATAATTGATGCGTGACCGTTGCTATGGCGATAACTAATGTGTGACGTTGCTATGGCGATAAATCATGCGTGACCGTTGCCGTTGCTATGCGACAACTCATGCGTGAACGTTGTTATGGCGATAACTCATGCACGACTGTTGCTATGGCGATAATTCATGCGTGACCGTTGCTATGGTGATAACTCATGAGTGACCGTTGCATGGCGTTAATTCATGCTTGACCGTTGCTGTTGCTATGGTGATAACACATTAGTGACCGTTGCTATGGCGATAACTATGCATGACTGTTGCTATGGCGATAACTCATGCGTGACCGTTGCTATGGCGATAACTCATGAGTGACCGTTGATATGGCGATAACTCATGCTTGACCGTTGCTATGGCGATAACGTATGAGTGACCGTTAGGGGATAACTAATGCGTGACCGTCGTAATGGCGTATAAATCATGCGTGACCGTTGCCGTTGCTATGGCGATATCTCATGATTGGCCACGGGTGGCCGTGATAGGGCGATAACTGGCGTGTGACCGTTGCAATGGCGATTCCTCATGCGTGACCGTTGCCGTTGCTGTGGCGACAAATCATGCGTGACCGTTGCCATGGCGATAACTCATGTGGTGACTGTTGCTATGGCGATAAATCATGCGTGACTGTAGCCGTTGCTATGGCGATAACTGATGCGTGACCGTTGCTATGGCGATAACTAATGTGTGACGTTGCTATGGCGATAAATCATGCGTGACCGTTGCCGTTGCTATGCGACAACTCATGCGTGAACGTTGTTATGGCGATAACTCATGCACGACTGTTGCTATGGCGATAATTCATGCGTGACCGTTGCTATGTGATATGTCATGAGTGACCGTTGCATGGGTTAATTCATGCTTGACCGTTGCTGTTGCTATGGTGATAACACATTAGTGACCGTTGCTATGGCGATAACTATGCATGACTGTTGCTATGGCGATAACTCATGCGTGACCGTTGCTATGGCGATAACTCATGAGTGACCGTTGATATGCCGATAACTCATGCGTGACCGTTGCTATGGCGATAGATCATGCGTGAC